>VWYO01024754.1:20832-71224 GCA_013400275.1 Rhadina sibilatrix
GGGAATAGCTGCCACCACCCTGGGATCTCTAACAAGGTGGCTTGTCCCTACCAAACCGTACAGAACGGCAGGATCAAGCCAAAAGAACAGAGCGTGGCATCCAGGATAGCAGCAAAAGAATCCCCAGGGGGAATTTCTCTGAGTCCCTGTAACAGGCCATGAGTTTGGGACTGAAAAAGACAGGAAGGAGGAGAGATGTGTTAGGAGAGGGGTGTTTTCCACTTGGCCTAGCTTTCAAAGCTACCTAGATGAGCAAGAGATTTGCTGAGCACAAGGTGCCAAGGATGTGCCAAGGCTACCAATGGGCACTGAGAGGTGCCATCCCAAAGGGGCACTCCCCTGCCCCCAGTTTGCACACTGCTGCAGCCCTGCTGCCATGCCCTGCCCCAAACATTGTCTTGGAAACAGCAGGTGTTGATTCAGTTGAATCCCACCTAAATTTTCAGCTGCCACAGCCATATGCCTGCTACAGGCATCACAGCAAAGGCATGGCTCAGGAAGACTGGAACAGTGCACCCTGCAATTTTGCACATCAAAAGTCCTTCAGAGCAGCAAATACAAGGAAGAAGTGTGAATACAATGCTAGTTATCATGCTCTGTGTGTTTAGCAAACTCACTTGCTAGGACCTCAGTAATGCTGCTGCCATTACTTCTTCCTCTAACTCTCCTAAAAGTAAAAGCAAAAGCATTAAAATCAGCAGCTGACATCCAGAAGAGGCTGGAGAAATGTTACTGCTTCTAAAATGAGTAAGCTTTCCCTTCTGTGCAGTGCTGCAGCACCCTGGTCAGCCAGCAAAGCAGGGAGGGGGTAAATGTTGAAATAGGTGGTCATTTCCAGCCTTTGTGCATGGGAGCCAGATTCCCAAAGAAGGTATTGATGCCTTCCAGGCTACTATAGGGCCTTATAAAAAAACTTGTGCCCTCACCCCTCCACACAGCCGTGCTTATTCCTGTGTTCCTTCAGCCCTGACCAGGTCATGCAGACCTCCTCATCCCCCTCGCCTGTCCCCGGGCACCCTGACATCAAGCCATTCATCTCACAGCTGCCATCCTGGTGCTGATGAAGCTCCAGTTACGGCCCTATAAAGGGTGCCAGGCTGCAGGGCTGGGAGGAGCTCTTAGCAGCCCTGGAGCCATGGGAAGAAGTGCTTTTGCCCTGGTCCTCGCCCTTGCCCTGGCAGTGTGTGTTGCCCAGGTGGAGAGGAAGGTATGGGGGCAGATGACAGTGGGAATGTGGTGCTGACATCCTGCTAGACCCCAGAGTCTACTGCTAGGGCATCATAGCTCAACAGGGAGCCAGGGCTGGGCTGCTGGAACTGGTGGGAACAGCATTGTGCAGCACTGAGGGAAGCTGTGATGCGGTTGAGAGGAAGGGACTGCTTCTTGCTGCAGGAAATCATTCAGAGGAAGGCAAACAGAGCCTACCCCAGACAGCTCCTGCTTTCCCCTCTAGAGTATTGGGAAAGCAGCGGACCTACTGCTTCTGCATGGGGGCACTCAGTCCCCCTTGGGTGGGTGAAATCCTCCGGGCCAGGGGCTGAGCTGAATGCAATCAGAGCTCAGGCACGATGCTCACACTGAGCTGGGTGATGCTGGTGGCACATTAGGCCTCTGCCACACCACCCACTGCTGCAGGCATCTCTGGGCAGACCCAAGGTGAAGGGGTGGGAGCAGGATGTCCCCCTCCCTGCCTGGCCACTCCAACCCACAGCACTGGCCTTGTAGTGCCTTCTCTCTGGGTCGTGGCGGAGTGACACCAGCTGTCGGATGGTTGTGTCCACCCTGGACAAGGACAACAGATTCTTCGGTTTCTACCTGCCGGGACCTGCCGCTGGCTACTCAGAACTCCTCACCTCACCACTGGAAGGGTCCCAGCAAGACACAGGGCTGGTCCCACAGCCCACCTTCTCCTTCACTGTGAACTGGCGGCTCCGAGGTAGGCAGCATGGGGCCATCATCCTGCAGCAGGGACACCAGCAGGACGCAGTGTGACTTTAAGCCTCACTGCCTGACTGACATCACCTTAAACCCTTCCAGACTCAGAGACTGCCAGGACAACTGTCTTCCTGGGCCAGTGCTATGTGGACACCGACGGGGAGGAGAGCCTTCATGCCCTGTGGCTTCTCCGAGAGGCAGCCAACAGTCCTGCAGAGGACTGGAAAGCCACTCGGTGAGTGCTGGGTCCCAGCCACTGCTTTGCCAGGGTCCCCTGCAACTCAGGCTGGAGGAGAGAGAAATCCCACGGGGTGAAGCATGGGAGGACTGTACGGGTCGAATGGGTTTGTCACCAGTGACATGCAAGGGCTAAGAAGCATCCATGTAGTTTGGTCCACCCCTGCATGCCAGATGTACCTCAGGGTGGGGGATCCCAGGATGGGGCCTGGCCACGGAGGGCCCTCCCCGGAATCTTCTTTCCATTCTCCATAGCAGGGAAAGAGGAGGAAAAGATATCAGCAGCTGACACAGCCTCTGCTGCAAGCTGTTGGAACCTGTAGTACCCTAGTCAGCCACACAATGCTCCCCTTGGATTTCCTCTCCACCCTCCACATGACCCCGTCTGATCTGGTGTTTTCTGCAGGATTGGCACCAGCATCTTCACACGAATAAAATAACAAGTGGGAAACCCCAGCAAGCTCAGGACGGCAGGGAGTCCCTAGGCAGACTTTGCCTGCACCAACATGCTGCCCTTAAGCCTCTCTCAGCCCAGAGGTTCATGCTTCCTTAGGCAAGTTCACCAGATACAAAATAAAGGCTTTCTGTGGCGATGCAGGGCTTGGTTCTGTCTTCTGCCCTGCCTCAAACTTGTGGGGTTTGTCTCACCCGGCAGCCACCCACCCACGGGGAGGTTTCATGCTGCTCTGGGACTAAAAGAGACAACAAGCCTGAGGACAGCAGGGTCCCTGGGGATGGGGACTCCCCTCCCAGGCAGTGTGCAGCAGTACTGTGCCTGCAAACCTGATGCTATGCTCTGGGTAACATGTCCCTCGGGGTCATCCCCAGATGCCCCTAGAGACGGGGGACAAACCGGGCTGTGGCCCGGCAGAAGGATAAGGCACAGCCCCAGCGTGCTGCCGTGGCCAGTACTGCAGAGCCTTCCCCCTGTGAGCGGAGCAGAGGAAGCTCTCGGGTGCCCGAAGGCACGGGGCGTTGCAAATGACTCTTGCAGAGCCGTCAGCCTCCGGTTCCCAGCACGGCGGATGCGCAGCGGTGGCCGGCTGCCAGCTGCTTTCCCATCCCAGGCCTGGGGAAAGCTCCCAAATAGCCCGCCCCAGAGTCCCTTCGGCAGGGCTGTGTGCCCCGAGAAACGCACGAGCATGTGTCTCCAGCCAAGACCCTGATGTCCAGGGAAACAGGGATGACATGGCCAGGGAAAGGGAATAGGGGAATGGCACATCTGGCATTGGCTGGACTTTTTTAGGCATCACAGCGGCACCTCTCTGCCTTCTGCCTTAGACGCTTTGCCAAAGCGGTCCTAACATGACCCTTGGGGGTTCAGCAAGCCCAAGGCTGAGGAGCCTAGCTGTGAGAGCTGGGAGGAGGCAGTGACTCCATCATTGTATTTCTAGCTGCTTATAAAACCATTTTTCAGATTTCTGTTAGTTTTTCTGTTTCCACCAATATCCAGCAGCTGGTGCTAGTGGATAAAAATAGGCTGGATGACGACACAGGATTTAAATTTCCCTTGAAGAGGTGGATATATCTTGATTCTGCTACTGACTGAATTTTCCATCTCTCTGAGAAACTCTAATTCATTTTGTAAAAAAAGACAAACTTGATTCCTTTAAAGCCATGAACAGGAAGTGTTTTGCATTGGTTACACAGCCCAGGACTTCCTTGGCAATAGAAAGAAAATTTCATTTTATGCTTTCACAATTTTCAATACATCACTATCATGAAAAGGAGAAGATACTCTGAAACTTGAGGAGTCACCAACCTAAAAAGATTCTATTTCCATCTGGCAACACCCATCTGGGACTTGCCAAGGACTGCCCAGGCTATTTTGCCCTGAAAAGCTCATGCTTCCAGTCTGCCAGTATAGTAACACAATGCTGACACAGCCAGTTGCTGGGACACAAGGGAGATACAGGTTGACTTTTGGCATAGCAGAGGGGACAAGGTGAGGGTGCAAGCTGGGACCATACCACTGACCTTGTGGGGTCAAAGTGTAGGGCTGTGCCTGCATGCAAGAAGCACCAGTGCACACATGGATGATGCTCTGATCCCTGCAGCATGCTAGCAAAAAGAGCAGGGACTGCAGCAAAGAGGACAAGGAGAGTAGCTGGCTCCTGCTCCTCTGCTTCATACAATTAAGTCCTCAGCCAAAGGACTCATTATGAGCACTTTTATCATTGCTGCCCTTTAACCCAAGGCATGAGGTCCAGGATAAGCTTCATTCCTCTCACTGGCTCAGAGCTGCTTGCTGTGGGACTGGCACGAGAACACAGAAAGCAATGAAAAATAGCAGACCTGGGTCATTATGAGCTGAGACCATAGAGCAACTCTCCCCAAAACTCCCAGCTCCTGGCTCCCAGCCTGCTCTCCCAGAGTTGTCAAGAATTATCTTCCTTCCTGAGATCTGGCCAAGCAAGCACGACTGCTACAAAGAGCAATACTGACCCTCATGCTCAGGCAAACACCAGTTCATGTGGCTGTTCCCAACTTTGCTGGCAACACTGCTATTGCATTACTTCACACGGCTCATTCGATATTGATTAGTGCTGGGTCAAGGGCAAAATGTAACATCTGTGACACTACACACTCCTGAACTGCAAAAAAATGAAACTAAAGGGGGAACGGGCCATTTTACACACTAACCCTGAACTGCAAAAAGTGAAAGTAGAGTGGAACAGGACATTATGTACATTGGCCTCAAATTGCAAAAAATTAAACTGAAGTGTAGATGGGGTCCTAGATCTTCCTGATGCTATGCACACCTCCTGGGGAAAGAGTTCCGGTGGTTCCCTGGTGATGCTCAAGGGCTATTAGTCCTGGCCAGGGTAGAGCTGTGACTCAGCCCTGTTGGGAGCATGCTGCTATCTGTCCTGAGGCAGAGGCCCTGGGCGAGCCTCTCCTCAGCTGTCTCCCCTCCTGACAAGTCTCATATCTTGTTTGGTTTTGCTCCCTAGGTGGGATGCAAGTGTGAAGCTTCCTGCACTCGCTGCCTTGCTGAGCTGCCATGTCCCCAAATCCTACACTGGGCTCAGCAGCCAGAGCTCTGCAGCCAGAGCTCAGGGTCTGCCAGTGCCTCCCATGGACCCAGTGACCCCAGCCAGACCCAGGGACAAGCCTGAATTTAGCAACCTCACAGCAGGCAAGGCCCACCCGTTGGCTGTTGCAGCACCCTGGCTCTGCTCCACTTCCTGCGATTGTGCAGCTCCCCATTACAAAAGCAGCGGTGGGGGCTGACACCGGCTCCTCGCGCTTCCTCCGAGGGAAGCTGCTCACTTCCGCAGCACTGGGCGCTTGCGTGCGTGCGTGGTGGCTCTGGGTGCTCACCACACATACCTTTCACAAAGAGTGCTTTCGCACCCTTGAAGCAGCGTGAGAGCAGAGCAGCAGCCCTGCAAACCCACACTCTGCCTCAACAAGACCCTCTGCACAGCCACAGCCACGTGGACTTCCCCTGCATCCATCTGAGAGGGATTGCCCCGGAGCCTCCCCTGAGTTTCTCCCACAAGGCTCCCAGCCCCAGGTGCACCCTCCAGCCTTCACCCAGAAGCCCAGCACCTTGCCAAAACAACCAGAGAGGACACAGTCACACACCATTAATATTTATTTAGACTCTATTAATGAGGAAGCTATTAATTATTATTCTGATCCAAATTGAATCCATCCCCCAGCTCTTTGCAGGGGGAACTGGACTAGATGACCTTTAGAGACCCTCTTCAACCCAAACCATTCTACATGATGCTATGGAATGTCCTGCAGTAGGACAAGGAGGTGTCTACAGGTACCACTAAGCTGCACTCTGGCAAAGACACTGCTCACCAGCTCCAAGTGTTTCTGTTCAGCCCAGAAGCATTGACTGCATCACCAGCCAGCACAGCAAGGCTTGGGCCCACAAGGACATGGCTTTGAAACTGTCCAGTGGCCAGGAAAGCCTTTAAAAGAGCAAGCAGCTGTTTGCTCTCTGAACATGCTGCCTCAACAGTCTGGCTCAAGGCATGCCTGCTCCCTGAAGCCCAGAAGCCTGCAGGAGATGAAAGGCTCACAGCAGGCAAACGGCACACATGGCTCAGGAAGGACTCCACGTTACCTTCTCTAGCCAGGCTGGGAGCTGTGGCCATGGCTCAAAAGCTAGCAGGAACAGGCGACATGCTGAGTTTGTCGCAGCAGCAGCAGGCAGGACTACTCCTGTCAGAGCACTGAAGGTCAACTTGCTCCCTCACACCTAGAAATCATGCAGCACTGCAGGATTAAGGGCCAGTTGAACGGGACATGTTTGGGGCCACAACACAGTCTAAGTACCTGGTCATCTCCAGCTGGGAAGTGAAGAAGCAGAGCAGGGGCCTCCACCAGCAACTACACCCAGACAGACCAAGTACTGGCACTTCAGTCAAACTGCCTCCACCCTGCCTGCCACAGCCCATCCCCACAAGCCACCGGGTGCACTCTAGGCTGCAAGCCACATCAGCAGCCATAGTGAAGTTCTCAGAATTTCCTGTCCCGTCTCAGATGCAGCCTGATAAAAAATATCAGAATGATTCCTCCCTGATAAACCCTTTGAGTTGCTGACAACCAGGAGAGTATTCAGAAGAAACTGCTTGGATAGATAATCTGTTAGTGCAGCTCTATCCCTGCCCCATGGGATGCCCAGTATCATCCCATGGAGCAGGATGCAGCATTGGTCACATCTCGTTGGCATGGTGCTGCTGGATGAGAACTCTGTCAGGATGTTCCACCCACTCCTGATCCTTGGATTTCCACGGAACCAGCACTGCTGCTGGCAAAGGGTCACTCTGGGGTGGGCCCAACTTGGAGCCTGCTGCTGCTGGAGGGTCAGAGGATGAGTTGCCGTTGAAAGATCTGGGACCGGAGTTAACTGGACTCTGCCCCTCTTCCCATGACTGACTGAGGTTGCCCGACAGTACGGAGTCTCCAGGGTCTGGGCTGAAGCCCTCCAGCTCAGTGTCATGCTGCACATCAGGTGCTCCTTGATTTGGAAACTCGCGGATCTGCCGTGACAGCACTGTAAGAGAGGTAGAACCAATACTGTCATTTCCAGCCTTCCACCCTACTGTGTGAGCATGGAGTCACCACAGAGCCCAGGAGAGGACAAACTGTTTAACCAGGACTTCCTCTTCCCAGGGGAGGCGGGGAGAGGATGCTGCACAGCTGCCAGGCAAGCACAGTTTGTGCTCCAAGAGGGACCGGAACTCTCCTGTCCTTGCACCGCCCCTGGCACAGAGCCCTGCTTCCAGGCGGGTCTCTTCAACAGGGCTGAGGAAGAGTCAAGGGCTGGGGCAAGACAGCAAGCCAAACCTCATGGTCACCCCAGGCAAGGGGATGCTGAGTTGGAAGTGCCCCAGAGTTCAGGCTGTCTCTGAGGAAGGTGCTGGGCTCTGAAGAGCAGCAATTCACCTGGAGCCACACCTCAGCCCCAGCCTTGGCACCTCAGCTGCAACCTAGGCACTCACCCTTGAGCTCCCGCTGTGGCTCTACGCTCCCAGGTGAACGGATGCTGGGGGACAGAACAAGGCAGAAGGACAGAACCACGATCTGGAAACAGAAAGATCAGCACAGACCTCAGCAAAGGAGATGGAGGGGAATCACTAAACACAATCTCTCCCAAACTTGTGAGGACAGCAGAGACTCCTCCACAGACACTGGGGCTGAAGCCACTTACCATGGTGCAGGTTTTTCTTCTGGTAGTTTTGGGCGCAGACTGTCTCACCAAGGCCTGCAGTTTCTGCAACTGCCTGAGAAGTGACCTGCAGGAGAGCAGGAAATGCAGGTTAGCATAGCAGCTGAACCTAGAGCTGCACACTTCCCTCCACCTCTGCAGTCAGGGACAGGCCACAGTCGTGAGAAGAGGAACAGCCTTCCCCACATCTCCTGCCCAACCCAACAAGACAAACTCACATGTTCTGCTTCTGCAACTGCTGCACCTTCTTCTCCAGTTCATGGTTTTCAGCTGTGCAGGCTGCCACCCTTCCCAGAAAGGATGAGAGGCATGGGGGAAAAACACAGAGATTTTGTTAGTCAACCGTGAAGATTTACAATAGTCACCACCTCTGTGTGGCTGGCGGAGACAAAATGGTCCTGAGGTCCACCTGGTATCACTTGCAGGAAAACCCGGAGCACACCACCTCATACCAGATATGGGGAGGGAAGAAGCCCTGCTGAGAAGCAGTTGACTAACCCTAATGGATGCTCACTCCTAGTGGCACACCAGCCCTTCAGATCTGTGACATCAGGCTCTATTACTAACTAGCCTGACCTGGAAAAGACATTTGACCTGCAGGTTGGTTATCTGGCTTGAACAGAGCAATCTCTGGGACATCTCCAAGCACAAGAGCACCAGGCAGGTATTGCCCTGATGTTCTGAGTCCTCTGCAGAGAGCTGTTGCTGCACAGGGCCAGCCTCACTTTCTGCACAGGGTGCCATGAGCCCAGCAGCCAAACAGCATAGCAGCTTGTGACAGGCACACCCTGTTCCTTGACCTGGCAACGTGGTCAGCACAACTAAGGCCATACAGGAGGGGAGAAACCATTCTGTAACCCACCAGGTGTAGCTCTGGTTTGTGCCTGAGATGTTATGGTTTTCTGAAATTCTTTTCCCAAGGAATTTTCTGTAAACAAGAGGCATATTTTTGTAACTGTACTTTGTTTATGTTCCTTTCCCTATGAGGGACTTCTTCTTGATGTCCTTCTGGCCTGACCAATGTGATTGAAGAGGTTTGTCTTTCACCAATTGAACTGATCTGTGTAGAATAGTATAAAAAGGGAGACACATCCCAAAAATAAAGGAATCATTTTCAACCTTCTGAAGTCAGAGTCTGTGTCGTTGTGGTGTACAACAGTGTCAACCAGGTCGTGTAGGCATTCCCTTCCCCTTGTTATCAGACCCTGAAGGTCCTGTGCACCAAGTACCAAAACAAAGAGATTTCTTCTTCTCCATGCCAGCCTGAAAGTTCCTGGGCACCAGGCCCCTCCCTTACCGCCCTTCAAAGTCACAGGCACACAGCCAGCTTTGTGTTGCTGACATCCCTATCACAGAGCAGGAAAGCACAACAGCATAGAGTGCACTGTCCACAAAATCAACCAATAAGAAAGTCCTAAGGAGCACCTTGGGAGTAGAATTTCTGCTGGACAGTTCAGGACCCCTCTGCTCAGGGACACATCTACCATTGCCTGCTTCCTCCTATGACTGAGGCAGAGACTTGTATCCTTTGTATCATTTTTGAATCTATCATCATTCTGTTAATACACAGAACCATCTACTAATATCTGATCCAATCTGCAGAGGGCCTGGGTGACTAGAAACTGTAAGCTAAGATGTACTAGAATGCAGGTGATTAGAAACTGTAACTTAAGTTGAATGATAAATCCTGTATTACACTGCTTATAGACTGTACTACATTGATTCTGCTGGTAGGAAACCTGTGCCATTCTAATCACAAACTCTCTGCTATCTGTTACTAATTGTAACATGATAAGAAAATGAAGTTCTGATTGAAACTATGATTTAGTGCCATCATCATTCTGCTGAGGATCCCTAAAAGAACATATGGGTCCCCTCAGTGTTGGATGACACTGCTGTGTGACCATACCTGTCTTCCAGGCCATCCACATAGATTTTCCTCCGGCGACGACTATCCTGAGCTGCCTGCTTGTTCCGAATCTTACGACGCACTTTCCTCAGAAGTCGCTCTTCAGCCTGCAAGGATCATCTCTTTAAGAGCAATCCCAGGGTGTTGGCAATCCCACCCTCTCAGACCACACACACATCTCAGTGCTCAGCCCGAGTGCTTGTGTCCTCTGTCCTTCCCACACCACGGAATAAACAGCAAGACAAACCCTGGCCAGCTGATGCAAGCCAGCAGCTTCCATGACATAGCCAAAGTAAGGCATACCTAAGGGAAATGAAAAGCACACAGCTCACAAGCCACTAGGCAAGCAGGAAAAAATAGCTGGAGGCACTTGTGGTAACTGCCTCCTGCAAACCATGAGCAGGGAGACTGACAGCAGCCAGAAGCTGCTGAGCACATAGACAACGCCCTGGACTCAAAAGGAGGAAAAGGACACCAAACCCAGATGAACACTGCCCTGAACACAGCACCTAGACAACAATATTCTCATCAGGGCACTGTCCTGTAGTTTCAAACTCCTACACTACCTGACATGTTTGAGTGGTCTAAGTTGTTTGGCTCTAGTGAGGACTCACTTTGGTCAGTGGCAGACAGGTTGGCAATGTAACACCTTCTTTCTCCAGGAGCTGCTTCTCTTCTTCTGTCAGAACCAGCTCTGGGAAGTCAGACTAGAAAACAGCAAATACAAGCCTACTGAGAATGCAAAATACATGGAGTCCACCCCAGGCCAGAGAGGGCACGCAGCAAACACAAAGAACTGGAATCAGCTCTCCCAAAGCAGTGCCACGTTTTCCCTCAGAGATATTCCTCATATGAGCCAAGTCAGAAGAGAAGGAGAGATGTGAGCAGAACCAAAGATTGGGGTCCACAGGCATGGGACCCCAGTCCCATGGGACATGTCAGTACCTGTACAATGGCTCCAGGCACAAGCTGGGGTTCATCTTCCACAGCAACAGCAACGAGGGAACTGGTGCTCTGTTCCAGCATCTTGCTTGTGCCTTCCAAACCCACCCATGCCCCTGGAGAAGGAAAGATGAGTCAAATGCTGGGCCTCAGTGAGGTAGCACCTGAACAGCCAGCTTTGAGTAGCATGAAACAGCAATTTCACAGCAGCAGAAAGCCTCTACTCTTGGCTCTCTCCATTATTGCCTGACACCCGCCAAAACAAACTAATATGGGACTGCTTTTCTCTTTTCTGCCTGTAGCCAGGGCAGAAAAAGTCCATACACATCACTCACCTAGCTCAATGGTAACATCTCCTTCTGCCACGTCAGACCTCACACTTTCCAGTACAGGCCAGTCCTGATGAAGGGAGTAGTTATGATCTACCTGCACAATGTCTCGGCTGGCAAAATTGCTACCAAGGGAACAGGATAGATGCTGATCCTCAGAAATGCTGCTGTCATTGTTGGCAGGCAAATTACTGAGCCTGTCTGGTTCATCTTCTAAAGGGCTGAGCAGTGAGCTGATGAAGTCATCCACCTCCTTGTCCAGGAGCTGCAGAGGAACAGCTTTTACTCAGCAGTGAGACAAACTCTAAATCTCAGCTCAGCATCAACTCTTCACAAAGAACTCACCTCAGGCATTGGCAGGCCCCAGTCTTCCAACAGGTCATTCTGCTCCCCTGGGATTTCAGGGCAGGGAGTATCATCCTTCAGGAGAAAGTCAAGCAAATCCACATCTGCTACGGCATCCAGTTCCTCTGGGCACGACATCTGAGCAGGACACCCAAAGTGAGCACAGGCACAACGGGAGAAACCAGCCTTGCTTTAAGGTGTCCCTCAGACCCTACAGACAAAGTATTCCCATGCAATGTCAACTGAAGGGATTGCCAGTTCACAAGTACTTCTCTAGCCAGGTTATTATATCACCACTGGTGACAACAATATTTTTCCCCCAAGGTTTTTGCGACCCAGCCACAGGAGACATGCTCCACCCAGAGCGTAAAAGCTGCAGGAAGGAGGGGAAAAGTGAAACAATCCCAGACTTAATGGTGTGGACAGCATCCACAGAAGCCTGAAGGAGCCATAACTCCTGGTGTGCAGCCAGCAGGGAGAGCTTTCTGTCCCAGGAAAACTAAGAACAGTCATTGTTGAGGTTTTAACTAAAGGGCATCTGTTAATGATTACATGATGATGATCAAATGCTACATAATTGATGACTGAACAGAAATTAAATATCAATCAAATGGTGATTAAGTTATCACTTAAGGGTAATTAATGAGTTATCTGACAAAAACCTAAATGATGACTTACTAATTTAGACAGCTGTCAAACGCTGTACTATTTAACACACTTGCAATAAATAAGTGAATACTGTAATTAATAAATAGGTGTATATATAAAAACGTCACTAGCACACAATGTACCTTTAGGCTGAAAGCAAAATGCTCCTTACCTCAGTGCAGAGATCAGACATTGGTGAGGTGTCCCTCAGCCCTGAGGAGTGGCCTGGAGAGCTGTCCCTGCTGCCAGGGAGGTCAGGGCCCGGCAGCACAAGAGCAGCAGAGCTCAGTGGCTCGAGGCAGCCACAGGTACTTAGAGGGCAGTGAGGGACTCGCAGCCAAACACCGCTGGCGCTTGTGCACCTCTACGGTGTGACAGCTTTAGCTTTGTCCCGTCCCAGCTCGGGCTGCTGCTGTTACGTCCTGACAAGACATGGCCCGGGAGCCTCGGTCCCTGAGGAGATGCGGCCTCGCATGGCTCTCCCTGGGATCAGTCCGGCCGGCTCGTGGGCGATGCCTGAGCCAAGGCACCGCTCAGGCTGTCAGAGTGCAGGCATCCATCGCACCTCTCCATCAGCACTGCTAAGCTTTCACATCTAGCTGTCAAGTATCACAGCCTGGAAAATAAAACAAACCGGAAAAAATAGAATACCACCAAAACCACCTGAAACCCCACCCAAAACCAGAGGGTCAGAGCAGTCCCCAGCCAGAGCTGCTGTGCCAGCTGAATGGGAGCAGAGCTGTCAGCAGAAAGTGGAGCAGCAAGAGGAAGAGGAGCTGGGCAAACCCAGGCAATGCCAGGGCCCATGGCTTCCACAGACTCGGAGGAGTTTTCCTCCAGGGAGCGTGCGCCGGACAGACAGGACGGGCAGGACGGGAATAGGAGGAGCAGGTGAGGCAGAAGGAAGGGTGACCAGAGCGCAGGGGCCGGGACGCCCACCCGAGGAGAGCCAAGCAGCACCTCTCAGCCGCGGCCGCCGGCCGGACCCCGGATTCCCCGATCCCCTAGACCCTCAGAACAGCGAATCCCCCGACCCCCGGTCNGGAAACGTGCCCAGCCCCGGGGTATCGGCCCGGGCCGCGCAGTTACGGAGTAGCGCTGTCCGTGAGAGCGGCATGCCCGTGGCGCAGTGTCCGGGCGCAGCGCAGCCCCGGGACACCGTGCAGGGCCGTGTGCTGTCCCACGGCGGCGCGCCGTGTCCCGGCGCATGCGCGGCGGGGGGGCGGGAAGCGGGCGGTGCCCGGCCGCTCAGCTCCCCTCAGCGTCCCGGGGCCGCCGCGCTGCTCCTGCCCGCGCAAAGGTACGGGGACGGGGGATGGAGGACACACGGTGTCCCGGTAACCGGTAGAGGGGTCTGCGGAGTGGGGTTCTGCGGACCGGCAGTGCCGTGGCACTCGGGGGGCTGCCGGAAACGGATGTCCCGGGGACCCTGCCCCGCACCCCACCCGGTAAATGGCGGGGAGGCAAGGGGGAAGCAGCTTCTCGGTAACCGGGGCTTGTCCGCGGGACTGCAGTGACCTGGAGGCTTCTGGGGTTCACTCTGACTTTGGGGCGTGCCCAGATCACCCCTGGGGCCGGCGCCACCCGAACACCGACGCCCACCGGAGGCTCCGGGGCAGCACGGGCTGGCGCGGCCACGTTTATCCCCGGCCACGTTATCCTCGGCCCTGCCCCACCAGGCTCGGGCCTGGAGTCCGCCCTGGCCAGGCCCGGCCAGCATCCCCACCTCGGGGGTCTCTGGGGGCCGAACTGGACAAACCTGGCCGTGGCCAACGGTGTGTGGACCGTGGAGCGGCCTTGGGAGCAGGCCAGGCGCAGCTTTTCCCCCTGCAGCCCGCGCACCCTGCCGGGACAAAACCAATGGCAAGGGTGTCTGCGTCCTGTTCCGTGGTTTTGGGTGGGGACAACGCTTCATAGCCACAACGAAGCCACGGAGGTCACCGCAACAGTTCCCACCAGGACGGACAGCTAGCCATAGGCCCCATGCAGGGTGGGACTGGCCCCAGCTGGGGAGGGCCTGGGTCCCCACCATGTCCCGGCTGAAGCAACTAAGCAAGCAGGGGGAAACGCCGCCCCATCTTCTGCCTGTTCCTTGCCGGATCCTGCCCGAGAGCCCTTGCAAGCTCCCCATGCCTTTGAATCTGCCGGCAGGATGTCTGCATGCTTCTACCGTGGCTTCATTGCTGGCTGTTAGACCCATATTTGGTAGCGATAATTGTTTACTCCCTTCTCTCTCTCCGGGCCTCGCTGCTGAGAAGGGAAGGACACACATTTTTGGGATCTTTAGTTTTGCCAAAACCTATGAGTTGCCCAGTAAAGGATCCAGACCACTTGCCTCTCCCTAGGTCGTGGGGTGAAACCCCCCAACTGCTAAGTGAATCTTAGATGGTGCATGGGGAGCACCAGCCAAGCACTCAGTTTGCTTGCTGAATGGCAGCGGCAGGAATCTGGTGCTTCCTGAAGTGATGTGTCCCATTAGATTTAGGGAAGGGGGAGTGGGAAGACTGAAATAGGGGAAGAGGGTTCTATGGGGTACCCTTCTTTTCAGAACTGAGCTTTGCTGTCTGCTAGGTGAAATGACCCCAAAATGCAGCCACGCTCTCTTTCACCTTTCTGTCTGTCCAGCAGCACAGTGCTGGACAAGTTTCTTCTTGTGGGAAGCGTGGGTACCTGGATCAGGGCCCCCAGTGTTTTCCAGAGGTCATGACAGCATCCACTGCACCTCAATCCCTGCTTTTGGAGTCCTATGTTAGAGGGCCAGCTTGCTAAGGATGCAGGAGAGGCTGCAGCTGGAGTCCCACTGGTCCGAATGCATGCTTTTGTCATGGGCAGTCTAGAGGTGCCATGATTTGTGCTGCATGCCTTTGGAGGTCAGGGGATGCCCAGCAGGAGCAGACAGGATATGAGATGTGTGCGAAATGTGGGCAGTTAATGGCCAAAGCTGCTTCAGCTCAGTGCATGTTAGCAGGCAGGCAGGCTGCAGCTGTAATCCTCCAGCCCAGCTGGCCAGCCCCTGCCCATTTCCCATGCAGAGCAGGTCTGCTCTCCCTGCAGGAGTGAGAGGATGCTCCTGTCCTAGCCGTGGATAACAGCAGACTGGTCGCAGGGGTGCTGTGACCAGCGTTGACAGCTGCTCATACTCCCCAGACCTGAGCTTGGCCTCAGTGGAAGAAACTGTCCCTATCTGATGTGGGCATGCAGCTGGGAAAGAGGAACTGGGCTGAACAGTCTCAGTAGCATGTGACACTAAACCAGCTGGGGCCGCTGGCTCAGCCTTCGCATTGGTGCAGGGCTGAACCTGTCTACCTCAGTGCCTGCTGTGGCTGTATATTCTTGTCCTGTACTGGAGAACCCAGCCAGAGCCTAGTCTGGCTTCTTACTAGCTTAATGTTTGACCCTGTTGATGGTGGTGGAGTGCAGATGCTGACATGCTGGCCAAGCCAGTGCTGCAGACACTGTGTTTTGATGGCCTGGTATCTTCCCGGCTGTGCCAGTGACTGTACTGACTGGGTTGTGCCTGTGGAAAACCCCAGCACTGGGATGCTTTGCAGCTGATAAAGCTTCCTGCAGCTCTCAGTCCAGCGGTGGTCTGCAGTGAGGCCTTTCCCAGCTAAAATTTGGTATTGCCATTAAAAAAAAAAAAGGAAAAAACCAAGCCCCATTACCAAACCTCTTTTGGAGTATCCCTTAAGAGAGAGCATAATAAAAATGGCAGAACTGTTGCATCTGAAGATTTGCAGCTTGTTCTGGAAACTTGTCACAAGTGTTCCAGCTGTCTGCAGTTGAATTTAGGTTGATTTTTTTGTCTCTTAAGACACAAGCCCTGCCCTGTAACCGTTACTGCAGCAGTGAACTCATCTGACAAAAATATAGCCATTCCATCACATGACCAAAAACTCACTGTCAGTGGTCCCCTACAGTGACACAGTGGCTCCTTGAGCCACATAGTGCTGTCTGCCCACAGCCCTGCCTGCACTGACCCTGCCCTCAGGCAGAGCCTGGAGGCCTCCACCACCATCTTGGTGAGATGGAGGAAGCCGCAACAGCTCCTGGGGGAAGTGGTGGGACCCCATGAAGGTTACCCCCTCCCCCTCATCATCTTGGAATTGGCTCAGAAGCGTGCCCATGGTTCAAAAAGGGTTGTGCGCAGCTTGCTATAAAATGCAGAAGTGTGTTAATCCGGCTGCTCCAGTGCCTTATCTGACTTTGCATACTGACAACGTGATTGAGAATAGGTTTGACTGAGAATGGGTTTGCTTTCTCTGGAGGTGAGCCAGCAAAAATTTGGTGTGTGTTCATTGAGACTTGGTTTGTTTGGGTTTTTTTTTTTTCTTTCTAGGGGGACAGCTTGAGTTTCACTGTCCTTTTCCTTTTTCTTTCTGGTTTGCACTGCCAAGCTCCCACGCTGTCTCATTTGTTACATCTAGTCCAGCTTTTCTTTCCACATGGTTCCCAGAGGGGAGAGGTCTTTAGGGGCTGAGCCCTGCATTGATGCCCTCATACTAGGCAGCGGATTTGCAAACCTTGTGTGATTAGTTGCCACGTTTTGCTGACTAACCTCACCCCAGTTTGAGGAGGTGTCCTTTTGCAGCAGAGAATGTTTCTGCTCTAGACACTGCTGTCAGCAAAGTTCAGCTACTAGAGCCTGGACTTTTTCTATAGAATATGGAAATTGAAGTGAACCATCTCTCTTTTCTCTGAGGTCTTCCTTGATGTCATCAGCGTCTTCCCTGCTGAGCTCTGTCATTTTTTTTTAAGTGTTTGGGAGTGGGAAGGCTTGAGTAGTCATCTTCTTGTGGGGTCTTAGGAAGCACAGTGACCTCTGTGAAGGGTGTGCTAAGGGGTGCCTCTGGTGCAGTGTCTGGATTTGGGTGGTTTTGTGAGGACAAGAAGAGGATGCAGAAATAGTGGCAGATGTCCTGGCTCCTCTCAGTTCCGCTCTACTGTCCGACGTCCTCCACTCCTTCCTCCATGGTACCTGACATTGTCTTGTCAGTGGCATGTTCCTTTTCCTGCAGAGGGATGGAAAGCAGCTTTATGCTCAACTTGAGAATATTTTTAGATGTAGAGAAGTTGGCCTGGTGACCACAGCAACCCGCCCAGCATATAAAATACTTGGAAAACTCTTTCCATGACAGGCTGTTCCTCGTTTGTTCAGCTCCACAGTTTCGCTAGTGCTTCTGGATAGATGGCAATGGCACAGGCGGGTGCCTCTGCCACCTCTTTCCCTCTTCCTGATGGGCTCCCTCGCTCTGGAGCTGAAGTGCATTTCATTCCTCAGCAGCGGAGACAGTGGGGGCCACGGGCCTCCGCAGAAACATTGCAGAACGGCTCAGGAATGCAGAGCTGGAGCTGCTCCATGTGCTGGTGGAGGCGGCACGCTCCTTGGTCCCTGCCTCCCATCCCGCACCACCAGCGTGGCTTTATGGCTCTGCAGGAGCAAGGCCCCTGCCCTCTGACTTGCTCCTGGCCCAAACTGGACATGGATCCTTGCCCCTAGGCTGCTCAGGTCTGTGTTTGGAAGCAGCCTGCGCTGGTTCACCCCCTCGCAGGGGGACCAGAGCTGGCAGCGCCGGGCAGGGATGCATAGACTTACCAAGTGCTGCTGCACTGTGAGGAAGGCTGCCAGCACATTTTGCCCAAGAACCTTCCCAGGCCAGGCTGAGGATGCAAGATCAACTTTCCCTGACAGCCATAATAGGAAGTCTGGTAGGAGCAAAACAATCTATAGGAGAATAAGCAGATGTGCCTCCCACCAGTGTTCTTGCATCCTCCCATCACTGGAGTTTAAGGACATGGCATCCTGGGTCAGCAGAACTGGGGACTCCCTCTGTATGAGCAGGCTCTCAGGGAGGGGAAAAGGCATGTCACTGCTGGAGAGCATCAAGGTTGGGGCCAGACAGACAAGGAATGCTTAGGGCGTGAGCAGGAGCAAAGGACATGGTGGGGACCCTGAGGTGTTTGGCAACCAGGGAAAGCACTGAAAGCTGTTTCACAGTGGGTAGACCCAAAGGGAGGGGCTCTTATAAACTGCATCAGACAAGTGGCGTCTTTTTACTTCTGTTACTTCTTCCAGCTTTTACTCTGCAATACAGATATTGCAGTTCGGATTAAAGGTGTTATTAAAGCTGGTGTTTTGGAGCTCTGTTGAGGGGCACTTGCTCTGAAGCTGCTCTATGCAATCCTTTAAGCTAAACTCTGGAACTACCTGAAAGGTGGTTGTAGTGAGATGGGGGCCAGTCTCTTTTTCCAAGCTTGCAGTGAGAGGACAAGAGGAAATAGCCTTAAGTTTAGACAGGGAAGGTTCAGATTAGATATCAGAAAAAAATTTTCTTTGTTAAGGTGGTGAGGCATTGGAATAGATTGCCAGGGAGGTAATGGAGTCACCATCTCTGGAGGTTTTTAGGAGGCATCTGGATCTGGTGCTGGGTGATAGGATCTAGTGATTTAGGGGTTACTAAAACCCTAAATACTAAAATGTGGTAGTGATGTGTGGGTGGTTGGTCTGGGTGATCTTCCAACCCTAATGATTCTGTGATTCCATTCTATGAAGCTGATCCTTCAAGCTGGACCCAGCTTGGGTCCTTTTTCAAATGGCATGGTATGGTTCTTGTATGCCCATGCAGTGAAACCTGCCACAGGTGGTGCCTTGCCCTCCTGTGCATCATCCTGTGTCCTGGATTGTGTGGTATCTGCTGCCATAGACCCTGATCTCGTGAGCACTCCTTGGATGTGAGTGGTGCTTTTCCCAGGTAATTGTATTTAATATGTGGATTCAGTGCCTGGTGCCCTTATCTTGGCTCCCTGCACAGCTTCAGTCTTTTCCATCCCTCTTGTGTTCAGGCTGCCAGCTCAGTACCGTCTGCTGGCAACATGGGGGGTCCTGATAGCTGGGGCAGGGCTCTGCCAGCTCTGGGTCAAAGCTTGGTTTTCCTCTTGTGGTTTTTGTGTCATGGCAGGTTTAATTATAACCCCTTCCATCAAGCTTTCATAGCTTATCTACAGTGCTCCCTCATGCTCACTTCCTCTCCCTGGCAGTATCTGTGTTGAGTACCAGCTGCTGTCACTCCCACAGGCAAGTAAAATTTTCTTTAGGACCTTAGAACAAGGAAGTAGGGATCCCAGTGCTGGTCTCAGGTCCCAGGGTCTGGAAAGTGGGATCTCTCAAAGGCTCTCTGGCACAGGCTGCAGCTTACCACTGGAAGCTGAGTCCTGGCTTTCAGGTGCTGCTGAAGGAGTAGCAAGCAAGCACGCTGCACCCTGCTGGGGTCAGCAGTCAGAGCTCACCCGTCTGTCTCCTCGGCAGGTGACGCAGGAGAGGGGACAGCCCAGCCGCCACCATGGTTGCCCTCTCGCTGAAGATCAGCATCGGCAATGTGGTGAAGACGATGCAGTTTGAGCCCTCCACCATGGTGTACGACGCCTGCCGGATGATCCGTGAGCGGGTGCCTGAGGCACAGATAGGACAGTGTAAGTCCTTGATGGAATAGCTGCTATGCCAAGGCTGCCTTGGCTAAGTTCCCAGCATTTCACTTGTCTCCCTTTTCTTTTCTATCTGTGTCTCTCTGGCACTATCCCAGAGAAATGGTGGGGTAGGGGGACTGGGGTCCAAGTCCTCTTGCCCAGTTGATGTGAGGGTTTGAGCTTCTCAGACTCACTCCTCAGCACCCCAGAAAAACGATTGTGTGTTTAGAAATTAGAAAACCACATTTGGAAGTGAAATAACTCTTTAAACAATTTGAGTCTGCTGCCCTTTCTGTCTCTGTTCTTCTGTCCTACTTGCATTCATCACCACTAGCTAGGGCTGCGTGGGTTTAAACAGTTGCAGAGGTCATAGCAAACATTAATAAACCATTTGAGTTAATTTTTTCCTTTCTTGGGATATATGTAATCTCCACTGGGTCTGTCTCCCACTGGCAGCCCTCTGCCAGACTCATGCTGGCACTCCATTACCTTTCTAGGCTGCCTCAACTCCAGTATTTTTTTTGCTGCCACTAGGCTCACAATTTAGCCTATGGCTCATGAGTTCATGATGTGAGTCACTCCCATGCGGATGTGGCCTGTCGTCTTCATGGATGGGGGGTTGGAGCTCTGAGATGCTGTCTCAGGGGTTCTCTTGAGTCCCTGCAACCCCTGAAAGCAGCTATGCCACGGAGGAGAGACAGCAAAGTAGAGGTCAAGAGTCGTGGGAAGAGGAGGGGGAGTGCAGCGACATCTGGGAGCAGCACATTCCTTGAGGTTGAAAGGAAATGCCTTCTCGCGCCATGCCCAGCTGGTCAGCAGTCCAGCAGACCATGGCTTTCAGCTTCAGCAAGGGACTGGATGTCTTTGGATATGCAGGGCTATAGTGGTGTTGGAAAGAGCATTGCATTTCCTGCTTCTGGGTGTGAGCCAGCCTGTTTATAAAAAAAGCAGCAAGGGGAAGGCCTTAAAGGGAACTTCTTATTCCTGCGTTCCTTTTCAGTTGCTCACAGCCTTTCTTTTCCTATGTGTTCCTTGAAGCTTTTACTTCTCTTTGCTCTCCTTACACATGGGCACTCAGGCTCCTTTTTTGAGGTGCCCTGCTTTTTTTGTCACGTTTGGGCTGGAGGAGTTTTGGTGTAAGTTTGCAGCTCTGTTCTTGCTCTGTCTCAGGAAGTGCCTCTCCCCGCCCAACCCATGGATCTGGGGCAAGCTGCTCAGTTTTCAGTGCTTTGGATTTATCCTCTTGGAATTTGCTTTGAAAACAGTTTGGTTTTTTGTTAGGGTTTTTTTTTTTTTTTGGTGGGTTTTTATTTTTGTACTTCAAAAATAAAATGGCAAGCTTTCATGATTTTTCTGCTCCCTGTTTAATAGGATCCTAACAGCAGCGTTAGCCCGGCAAGCGCAGGGCAGCTCAGGAATTTGTCCCTCCCCAAAGAGAGCTGCCAACAAGATGACGAGTTATAAACATAGCCAACCAAGACAGCCTGCGGCGCAGGATTGTTGCAGAGGTGGAGAAGGACCTTTTCAGGGCAAAGCTAGGCGTGGTTCTGGCCTCTTGCTACATGAAAACAGGCCTGTCCCTGTGGGTCTGAGCTGGGAAGCCACTGCCCAGGCTCCAGCAGCAGCCCTTTCACCAGGTGCCCCACCCTGAGGGAGCAGGATTTGGTGAATGATATTTTCTCACAACCTCTGAGACTTTGCAAGCCTTGAGCCCATTCTCCTTCGGTGTCATCTCCTGCAAAAAGAGGAGTCCCAGCTCCTCTAGTCCCTCACACAAGATTCCATCATTCACGTTGTATCTCTGTATCTTTTCTAACTGTACTGTGTCCTGAGGAGATGCAGATCCTACCACAGAGGAGTACTCAAAGTGTGGATTGCCTAGATTTTTTAGACCAGTTCCCAGCACCCTTCCTGGTGATTGCCAGCATTTTACTACCTTATTTTCACTACTACTGCACATTGCACTGAACGTTTGAGAGAGCTGTCAGCCACAACTGCAAGCTCTTCCTTCTGTTGTGTCTGTGAGTTCCAAGTTCAATGATGCGTAGGCATGCTGCAGATGATTTTTTCCATAGATAACTGTGGTAAAACCTCAGAGCTTGCGTGCCAGTTTTGTTGCCTACTCATTAGGTTTAGGCTCCCATGTTCACAGGGCTGCTGTGCTTCATGCACTCGGCTGCACCAGTACATGTTCCTGGGCACAGAGTGGCATCTTGGGGTCCTTTTGGTGCTCAGGACTGCCCTGTCAGAGACTTTACCTGTTTTTCAGCCAATGATTTTGGGCTCTTCCTCTCGGATGAAGACCCAAAGAAAGGGATCTGGCTGGAGTCTGGGAAGGCTCTGGACTACTACATGCTTCGCAATGGGGTAAGTATCCGTCCCACAACCTTCCAGCTGCATCCTTTGGTCTGTGGTTGGATGATTTGCTCGCAGCATGGAGATGGTGTGCGTGCCTGGCGTGCTGCTTTGCACTGTGCCCTGCAGCACGCCCTGTCACCCCCACAATTGCACCAGGCACAGGGGAGCTGTTGGCCTGATGGTGGGATGTGGATACCCTGCACTGGTGCCACTGCTTGTAGCTGTGCTCCACTGTACCTGCAGGATACCATGGAGTACAAGAAGAAGCAGCGGCCCCTGAAGATACGCATGCTGGACGGGACAGTGAAAACAGTGATGGTGGATGACTCCAAAACTGTCACGGACATGCTCATGACAATATGTGCCCGGATTGGTGAGGAGAGGACAGCNTGGGGGAGCAGCAGCAGCTCTGTGGCACATGGCCTGGCAGCAGAGGTGTCTGAGGGATATGTGACACTGGGGAGGGGACAATGCTCTGCACCCCTGCATTGCTTCATGCTCTGTGTTTGGCAGAACAGTCCTGCTGAGTTTGGTTCTCTGCTCTCCTGCAGGCATCACCAACTATGATGAGTACTCACTTGTACGGGAGATCATGGAAGAGAAGAAGGAAGAGGTTACTGGCACCCTCAAGAAGGACAAGACCTTGCTGCGAGATGAGAAGAAGATGGAGAAGCTCAAGCAGAAGCTGCACACAGATGATGAGTGTAGGTGTCTGGGTGTGCTGGAATGGAGTCAGCCTGCACTGGTGGCCTTGGGGAGGGGAGGAGGGACCCCTGTGAGGGGAAGAGGGTGTGGAGAGGAACATGTGGATGAGGGAGTGCTTACACTCCCTAGAGAATCTCCTGTCTGGGTGCTCAGGGCAGAAGGGTGAGAACTGGGATGCATCAGGCAGGCATCCATTTCTCACTGAGCATAAGCAGCCCTGGGGCCGGGACCAGCTGTGCCTTGGTGCCTGTCCCTGCTCACACCCTGGCATTGTCTGCAGTGAACTGGCTGGATCATGGCCGGACGCTGCGTGAACAAGGCATCGATGACAATGAAACGCTGCTGCTGCGGCGCAAGTTCTTCTACTCCGATCAGAACGTGGACTCAAGAGATCCTGTGCAGCTCAACCTGCTCTACGTGCAGGTACAGCTTCCCAGAGCACCTGGTTCCACTACTCCTGCCAGCCCCTGATGAGCCTGGTGGCTGAAGGTTTTGTCAGGAGCCATGATGGGCGGGTACTGTGGGATGCTCATTTATGTCCTGGGTAAGAGCCACGACTGGCAATCCCAGTCCTATCCTCTGTGTACTCCGGAGCTCCCCAGGGAATTCCATATCAGCTCTGTCTGGTAGGAACCATCCTGAAATCCTGCTGCTGTTCCTCTTCCAGGTGTGATGTCAGTATGGAACAGCCTGATCCTACAAACTCCTGTTTCTCAGAGCCACTTCCTTTTAAGTCTGTAAAACATGTCATGCTTGATAATGGAGGAGAGCAGTGACAGGGCTGCATGGCTGCCCAGCCCACAATGATGTCATCTCTTCCCACACAGGCTCGTGACGACATCCTGAACGGTTCCCACCCTGTCTCCTTTGACAAAGCCTGTGAGTTTGCTGGCCACCAGTGCCAGATCCAGTTTGGGCCACACAACGAACAGAAGCACAAGCCGGGCTTTCTGGAGTGAGTGTTCTGGGGAGCCCCTGGGCTTGTCTTGAGGCAGCTGGAGCAACTTGGCAGCACCCAGTGCCACACTGCCTTGTGGGTCACTGTGTGGGTTTGGGTGCCTCTGGTGCAACCCCTCTGCTCCCCCCAGCACAATGCCCAAATGTAGGGATCCATACCAGCTGTGAGGGTGCCAGCCCCCCATCCTGCTCCCTCTGGCAGCCCTATATGGACGTGCAGTCAGCTGCAGTGGGGGTGGCTCCAGCACACTGTCTGGCCTGCCTTGATGCTGCACAAAGAGCTGCATTCTCAGTACCTTTACCCCACTCTTAGCTAGGACAACTCCAAGGATAGCTTTCACAGGTGCAGCAATCTCTCCTACATTCATACTGCTTTCAAAAACTTCCAGCTTGTGCCTTGGCAGGGCCTTGTCTGAGGCTTTGGGTTGGACTTGTTTGTAGTCAAAGGCAGACACTGGCTTTGGGCTCTGCTAACAACTCACTTGGCTCTTGGCAGGCTCAAGGATTTCCTGCCTAAGGAGTACATCAAGCAGAAAGGAGAACGCAAGATCTTCATGGTATGTGCAGTGGGGAGGCTGAGATCTGGAACTTTTGTTCCTCCTCACTAAAGGTTGAGATGCTCCTGTCTGAGGAGGCAGCACACAGCAGTCTGGTGCGTGAGAAACAGGAGCAGGAGCTGTAGGTGGGCAGACAAGGCAGCTCCTGAGGTCTCAGAGATCAGAGCTGGGACAGGACATGCGGGTAGGGTGGGGAGAGCCCAGAAAGGCTGTGCAGTGTTGTCAGGGCAGGACTGTGGAGCTGGTGCAATGTTCTGTATTTGCTGTTGTAGGCCCACAAGAACTGTGGGGACATGACTGAGATTGAAGCCAAAGTTCGCTATGTGAAACTTGCCCGTTCCCTCAAGACCTATGGAGTCTCCTTCTTCTTGGTCAAGGTAGAGCAGCTGCTCCCCGGTACCACTTCAGACTTACAAAAATTCTGCTTCTTCAGCATCCATCTGTTGTGTCTCCAGCTGCTTCCCCTCCGCCTATGTTGCTCCAGTTTTTTTTGCATATGCCCTGCTGCATTTCATGTGCATTGCCTTCCTACTCCTTGGTTCATGCTTTTTCTCATTGTCAAGCTACATGTAACAATTGTCACCACTAGAAAGTGTGGCCTTGCAGGTGTTTTGGTAGCTATGGCAGACCTCAGATATCTCTGCCTCAATGGATACATCCTGGGGATAGCCCACAGCCCTTCTGTTGTGGCCCACAGGAGAAGATGAAGGGGAAGAACAAGCTGGTGCCACGGCTGCTGGGGATCACCAAGGAGAGCGTGATGCGCGTGGACGAGAAGACCAAGGAAGTGATTCAGGAGTGGAGCCTGACCAACATCAAGCGTTGGGCAGCTTCACCCAAAAGCTTCACCCTGGTAGGGACCAGCACAGGTCCCCCATGCCTTCTCCCCACTGGTACCCCTGGGCGGGGGCTGCTCTCACTCCATACCCTTTCTTGGCTGTTGCTCCATGGTGGCACAGCCTTGCCCTCCTGTGGTGCCTCTCCCAGCACTTACTTTGGAGGCTGGCGCTTGGGTGCTTAGTGCATACCACAGAGGCTCAGGATGGCCGCCAGTGCCTTGCTCCGGTGCTACCCTGTGCCCTGCTGTTGCAGGATTTTGGAGATTACCAGGATGGTTACTACTCAGTGCAGACGACGGAAGGGGAACAGATCGCCCAGCTGATTGCTGGCTACATCGATATCATCCTCAAAAAGGTGAGAATGTGCTGAGAAGGGCACTGATAGCACCTCTCCAGAGAGGCATACAAAATGTGCCTTCCAGCTGCCTCCAAACAGCCATTGGCAGATGGTACTGCTGGGAAAGCTGGAGGCAGGGCAGGGGGACCCTGTGACCCTGGTATGGTATCTGGAGTGCAGGAGGAGGGGAGGGCTTGAGAATATAATTTTCTCTTTCCCTTTGCAGAAAAAGAGCAAAGACCACTTTGGACTGGAGGGTGATGAGGAGTCAACTATGCTGGAAGACTCTGTGTCTCCAAAGCAGTAAGTCTTTCAGGGGCAAGGCAGCTGCCAAACAGAAGTTGAGTGGCAAGTGTGCTCCAGGCGAGGCTTGCAGCACAGCAAGGAGGAAGAGCTGCCATTCCCACAGAGCCTTGTGCCAGCACTCTAGCATCCCTTTACCTGGTGTTTCTACCCTTTTCAGGTCAACAGTTGTGCAGCAGCAGTTTAACCGTGTGGGCAAGGCAGAGCTGGGCTCAGTGGCCCTGCCAGCCATCATGCGGACAGGGGCTGGAGGGCCAGAAAACTTCCAGGTGGGCACAATGCCACAGCCTCAGCTGCAAATCACCAGTGGCCAGATGCACCGAGGGCACATGCCTCCCCTGGTAAGCTCTCCTTGTGCTCACCATAGGGCACAAACTGTGAGAGATGATTGTCAGACTTGTGTAGACCAATCTGTTTGGGTCCATGACCAAGCATTGTCTTGCTGTGAAGAGAAGGGGCTCTGTGCCACTGGCGTTGTGTGCTTGCTGGCCTGGCTGAGCCGGCATCCTCCTGCACCTTCTCTGCAAACTGGAGCTACACCCCAGTGTTTTCATCTGGCTAGCGACTGCAGCTTCTCATTCAGGTTATGACTGGATAGCCCCACTAGGTCTGTGGTTTACAGCAGAAACCAGTGCCATGTTTTGGTGGCCCAATCTCCAGTGCAGCTGCAGCACAGGAGATGGGGGAGCACTTGGAAAAGGCCATGAGGAAGCTGATTTCTTTTGCCCTATGCAGCCCGGTGTAGGGACTTGGTGTGAAAGCCTTATGGGATCTCACAGCATCTTCTCCCCACTCCCTGAGAGCTGTTTAACTGTGAGATTTTATTGTAATCATGATGGGATGAGGCATTTTCCAGTGGGAGGTGCAGAGGGAACACTCCCTTTTTGCTAAGTGCACCCTACTTTGTGGAGATCTGCCTAGAGTGGTGCCATCAGCAGCAAGTTGCAGGGGAGCATTTGAGCCAAGTATGTAATCCTAGATTCCAAGCCTTTGGCATACCTCAGTCTGTTTCTGTGTTGCAGACCTCAGCCCAGCAAGCCCTGACCGGCACTATCAACTCCAGCATGCAGGCTGTGCATGCAGCCCAGGCTACACTCGATGACTTTGAGACCTTGCCACCTCTTGGGCAGGATGCTGTGAGTGCTGGGTGAAGGTGGGGTGCTGGGGGTGGACCTTGCTGGAAGCTAGGCTGGGTGAGGCTGGCCACATTTGCAAAACTGTTAGTTGCTCCTGGGAAGATCTGCTGCCTGAAAAAAGATGGAGTTGTATCCCGCTCTGTGGGCAGACATGGAGGGGACACTTGGTCGTGTTGTTTGGTCAGGGTGGACTAGAGAATTTGGGTGATTAAAAGTCTTCCCTCTCTTTTCCATATGTCTTCTTCCTTGCCCTTCTCTGTGTGAGTTTGTGTGCAGCTACCCACCACTTCTGCCTCCATCTCCTGATCCTATTCTCCCCATTCAGGCATCAAAAGCTTGGCGCAAAAACAAGATGGATGAGTCAAAACATGAGATCCACTCCCAAGTGGATGCCATAACTGCTGGCACGGCCTCAGTCGTCAATCTCACTGCAGGTATATGGAGAGTTGGAATAGAGGGATGCCCCAGTTCAGAAAAATGCTTGATCTCTCTTGTCTGAACTGAAAGACTCATGCTCCCTGAAAGGAAAACCACATCAGTGGCAGGTGTGATGATGCTCTTGCAGCATCATTTGGAATACATCCCATCCTGACTCCTCTTTTCCCTGTGCAGGGGATCCAGCAGACACAGACTACACTGCTGTGGGCTGCGCCGTCACCACCATCTCTTCCAACCTGACGGAGATGTCTAAGGGTGTGAAGCTGCTGGCTGCTCTGATGGAGGACGAGGGAGGGAATGGGCGGCAGCTTCTGCAGGCAGCCAAGAACCTGGCCAGTGCTGTGTCAGACCTGCTGAAAACAGCACAGCCTGCCAGCGCTGAGGTAGGGAGTTGGAGGGGCTGTGGGACCAAGAGGAAGGGGGAAGCCATCACCACTGAGTGAAGTTTAAAGGCTTGTTCATGAGCCTGGTGTCGATTTTGCCTTGTTCCTTGCAGCCTCGCCAGAATCTCCTGCAGGCTGCTGGCCTGGTGGGGCAAACCAGCGGGGAGCTGCTGCAGCAAATAGGGGAGAGTGACACTGACCCTCGGTTCCAGGTGAGTGCACCCAGCAGCAACCAGGGACACCCACTCCCTAAAACCATCAGCCTTTGCACAGGACCTCACAGAAAAGGTCCAGGCTGAACATTCGCCGGTGCCCAGTGGTGACTTCATGAGGGAGGTGACATGCCATTGCCCATCTCTGTCTCTAGAGTGATATAACACCTCTTACCTTGTGGATTCTGTGTAGATCCCAGAAAACCGCTGTGCTTGGATCCTGCCTGCCTCTGAACCAAAGACGGTAAACAGGCCTGTAGGCTTGGCTTGGTGGTCCCTGCCATCTCCAGTGTGAAGGGGGCTCCTCTGGGAACTATCATCTGAAGTCTTTGGAGAAGGGCCCTTGAAAAATTCTACTTTTCTGGTGGTTGGATCTCAGAAGTTCATGCACTCGGGTTGCTGCTGGAGCAAGTGCTGCTCTGGAGATGATATATTGCAGCCACCTCAGCTCCTGCCTGCTGCTCTCTGCCTGCAGGAGCTGCCTGCCTGCCCAGATCACAAACCCAGTATGGGTGGAGCCTTGTGTGGCAGTTTTGTTTTTTTTTTAAATGAGCTGACTGCCAGCTGGCTTGCTTTCCCATGGTTGCTCCTTCCAGCAAAAAGGAGGTAGCACACTGTGCTAGGGAGGACAATCTAGACATATTATAGACCAAAGTACTCCAGAAAGGAGATGTTTCTGTTCATGACAGGCACACAGCTTCAACTGAGTAGAGAGGCCTTGAAAGATATCCAAGGAGGGCAGAAAAGCTAGGAGCATGACAGGAAGCCATGTTTGGCCACGCAGCAGTGCCAGGACAGAATATCCCCAAAAGTCATATTTAGGACCTGGAGGATAATTTGCAGTCAAGCAGTAGGATATTCTGCCTCACAGTTGTCAGACCCGAGTGTATGTACTTCCATGGGCAGAGATGCAGTGGTCTGAGGACTCTTGAATTGGATGCATGCACTCTCCAGTCTCTCCTCCTTTCGCAAAAGGTGATGGGTTGCAGTGGGAGTAGTCTTGGCTTGCAGGAGGCAAGGGGGTGCTGTGGCTCTTCTGGTTTGGTGGCTGGAGGCTTACCAGTTGTGGGGTGCAGGGCCACTTGTTGTGGGCACACACACAGCAGCAGGTTGGCAGCTGCAGCAGGCAGAGAGCCCTGACCTGCCTACCAGAGTTTTTGCTATTTAGTGCTGGTGCTGCCAGTTTTCACCAGCAGTGTGCCACAGGGGCTAATCCTGAAGGCTGCAGCGTGCTGTCATGTCTGATGCCCTGCAGGAAAGTAGTTTGCCATGTGCTGGTCCCTGCCTGTTGCCTCCTGGCACCTGCTGTGTACCTCCCACCCAGGAGAGAGGAGACTGGTTGCCTTGTCACACCTCCCTTTTCACTTTGGGAGTAACAGCAGAGATGTATTCTAGCTTGTCAGCTAACAAGTTAGAATTGAAAATAAAAATAGCTGGCATACCTGCAATACAGGTGACCAGCATGGGAGCATCTCCCACTTGCCTCTTGCTGGCAGCTGCCCATGGTGTGGGTGTGCCATGGCTGGCTCGTACCTGCTGTTTGGCCATAACGGTTTGTGATCTTTTCGCTGTGTTCAAATGTTTGCAAACCAAATCAAATCCAGGCAGTGCCTTGCAGCAGGTTCTTGCTGTAGTACAGTTGGGGATTGGTGGCTGCCTGGGAGTGGGTATTGCAATGATGCTGAGCATTGCCCAAGCTCCTGTGGGTGGTACTTTCGGCAGTGCAGGCTGCAGCTCAGGGCCAGACTACAGTGTCAGTGCCAGCTGTAGCACACCGTGGAGATGGGGTCAAGGTGTTGCCAGCCTTTCCAGGTATTCAGTGCTGCTGGTGCTGGGACAGAGTGGATGAAAGGCCCGCGAGGGCTCACATTTCCCATCTGAATATTTCACGAGAGCTCTGCAGATGGCCGCGGCTGCTGCCACTGCCATGGCTGCTTCGTTGACCCTCTGTGTCCCTCCCCAGGACATGCTTATGCAGCTGGCAAAGGCGGTGGCCAACGCTGCCGCTGCGCTGGTGCTCAAAGCCAAGAACGTGGCTCAGAAAACAGAGGATGCCGCGCTGCAGACACAGGTGATCGCAGCAGCCACCCAGTGCGCCCTCTCCACCTCCCAGCTGGTGGCCTGCACCAAGGTAAGCAGCAAGGTTAACCTTTGCCTCAGCATGGCTGTGAGCGTCACCTGGCTTGGGGGCAGCTTTGCAGTGGAGTCCTAGGTGTGCCAGGACCACATGTCCTAAGGCATGACATTGGGAATCTGGCACAGGAAGTGTGGGCCACCTCTTGGAGTCCCGGCCACTGTGCCCAAGCAATGAGGATCCTCTTTGGAGGAGCAGAAGTTTGGGATAGCTCCTCCATGGAGTATACCATGCTTGCTGCCCAGCCTTTCTCTTCCCTTCCAGGTTGTGGCTCCCACAATCAGCTCCCCGGTTTGCCAGGAACAGCTCATCGAGGCTGGGAAGTTGGTGGCCAAATCGGCTGAGGGCTGTGTGGAAGCTTCTAAGGCAGCCACCAGTGATGACCAGCTCCTGAAGCAGGTGGGGGTGGCAGCCACGGCTGTCACCCAGGCTCTGAACGACCTGCTGCAGCACATCAAGCAGCATGCCTTGGGTGGGCAGCCCATCGGGCGCTATGACCAGGCCACTGACACCATCCTCAATGTCACCGAGAATATATTCAGCTCCATGGGCGATGCAGGTGAGAGTGAGACACCCAGGGAAGAGCACAATGTATGGGGAGGTATCAGAGAGCCCTTAGGACTTGCTAACTGGCCACACTTCCATTTTGTCCCAGGGGAAATGGTGCGTCAGGCTCGTATTCTGGCCCAGGCCACCTCTGACCTTGTCAATGCCATCAAAGCTGATGCTGAGGGAGAGACAGACCTGGAGAATTCACGCAAGCTTCTGAGTGCAGCCAAGATCTTGGCTGATGCCACTGCCAAGATGGTGGAGGCTGCAAAGGTCAGTGTGTGGGGAAGGATGGATGCTGGCTTTGGCCTCAGCCCTGTCCAGTGCTATTGGCTCAGTGCTGGGTAGGGGATGAACAGCCCCTGGTTGAGCAGGAGTTCCCAGAGCAAGGTTTTGCACTGAGGCAGGAGCCTGTGGGTTGGGCTCCTCCTGTGATGGGAGCTTCAGGAAGCTGTGCGTGGTAGCAGTGGAGCTGTTACCTCTCCTGCTGGTGGACTCTTCCAGAGAGACTTTGAACATCTCCTGAGTACCATAAACAGGGCTGCCTTGTGGAGGCCACAGCAGAGGTGCTGCTTCAGGACCAAAAGTGACTCCATGGTCCCTGAGAGGTGTGATGGGTTTTCTGTTTCTCCAGGGAGCTGCAGCCCACCCGGACAGTGAGGAGCAGCAGCAGCGGCTGCGTGAGGCAGCAGAAGGGCTCCGCATGGCAACCAATGCTGCAGCTCAGAATGCCATCAAGAAGAAGCTTGTGCACAAGCTGGAGGTAAGATTCTGGGCAAGAATCTGCAGAGGCCCAGCAAGCACAGTCAGTAAGCAAGACTTGACCAGGAGCCTCCATACAACTCCTCTCTCCAGAGGGGTAAACTCCTTTTCGAGTACAGTGTCCATGCTGCATCACAGAGAGATCTCTCTTGCCTTGTGTGCACTGTGTTGCTTTGGGGTGCTGTGGATGCTCGGGTGCCAGAGGAGTAGGCACAGGAGAAGTTGTTTGGGGGATCTGGGCCCTGGTCATGGTGGGGGGGCTTGATACAGGCAGCCAGTGTGTTAACCTGTGCCTCCCTGTGCCAGCACGCAGCCAAGCAGGCCGCCGCCTCGGCCACGCAGACCATTGCTGCCGCGCAGCACGCCTCCTCCTCCAATAAGAACCCCGCCGCGCAGCAGCAGCTGGTGCAGAGCTGCAAGGTAAGGGCCTGGGCCTGATCCTGGCATCTCCTGTGCTCCCTCTCCCCATCTTATCTCCCGTCAGCCATACTGGTGCTTCCTGTTCCACCACAGTGGTCAGACTGGATTCTGGAGTCCTCACTTAGGTCCTGTAGGAGATTATCTTTTGATCACTGCTCCTGGTTTGAATCCATGTCCTTCTGACTGATCCTCTTCAGTGACCCTTTTCTCTGGCAGGTGGTGGCAGAGCAGATCCCGATGCTGGTGCAAGGTGTGCGAGGAAGCCAGTCCCAGCCAGACAGCCCCAGCGCTCAGCTGGCTCTCATTGCTGCCAGTCAGAACTTTCTGCAGGTATCCATGCTGCCCAGAGCCTCCCAGGCCAGCTCTGGCATTAGAGCTTTCCTGCTGTGCCTGTCCCTTTTAAGACACTTGGAGATCTTCTGCACACAGGCAGCTTGAGATGCTGCATGTTTGTCCCCTTCTCACTGCTTTTTTTTCTGGCCCAACAGCCTGGTGGGAAGATGGTAGCTGCAGCCAAGGCCACCGTCCCCACCATAACGGACCAAGCCTCTGCTATGCAGCTCAGCCAGTGTGCCAAGAACTTGGCCGCAGCTCTAGCTGAGCTCCGCACAGCTGCCCAGAAGGTGAGAAGCTGAGTCCCATCCTGCAGTGAGACACCAGCTGTGCAGAGCAGTGGGAAATGGACAGCCTAGTGACAGATTCTGGTGTCTGCTGCAGCCAGGTGAGCTCAGTGGTCACCTGCTCACCTTCCCTTCTGCCCCACCACAGGCTCAGGAGGCATGCGGACCCCTGGAGATAGATTCTGCACTGGGTCTGGTGCAGAGCCTGGAGAGGGACTTGCAGGAAGCCAAGGCAGCTGCCCGTGATGGCAAGCTCAAGCCTCTGCCAGGAGAGACGGTGAGGGTGCAGGGAAGGGTGGCTCAGGGTGGACTCTGGGGCAATGGAGTTCCAAAAGGTGCAGCTCAGCAGCATGTCTCAACTTGGCCCCCCCGCAGATGGAGAAGTGTGCCCAGGACCTGGGGAACAGCACCAAAGCTGTCAGCTCTGCCATCGCTCACCTCTTGGGAGAGGTGGCCCAGGGCAATGAGAACTATACAGGTACAGGCCTCCACAACAAGGCTGGGGGGAGGGGCACTGAGCTAACAGGCATTGACTTCTCCATTTCTCCAGGAATTGCTGCCCGGGAAGTGGCCCAGGCCCTGCGCTCACTCAGCCAGGCTGCCCGTGGTGTGGCAGCCAACACCTCTGACCCACAGGCACAGAGTGCCATGCTGGAGTGCGCCAGTGATGTCATGGACAAAGCAAACAACCTCATCGAGGAGGCCCGGAAAGCAGTGGCCAAGCCTGGTGACCCAGAGAGCCAGCAGCGCCTGGCCCAGGTGGGGACAGTGGGTACCCCAGTGTGCCCCATCAGGCTATGGGAAGGGTATGGGGCTGGCTGGGAGATAGTGACCTCTCTTTGCTTCCCTGCAGGTGGCCAAGGCAGTGTCACAGGCCCTGAATCGCTGTGTTAACTGCCTGCCAGGGCAGCGGGACGTGGACGCTGCCATTCGCATGGTGGGAGAGGCCAGCAAGAGGCTGCTCTCAGATTCGGTGAGCTGAGTTGGGGCAGAAGGGGAAAGGGGAAGTCTTCTGGCAATGCAGGCTGGTCCAACTGCATCAGGTTCCTCTAGCATATCCCCAAGCATGTGCCAGACTTTCATCCGCTATCTTGACTCATCTCTCTGCCTCTCCTAACCTCTCTCCTTCCTTCCAGTTCCCTCCCAGCACCAAGAGCTTCCAGGAGGCGCAGAGCCAGCTGAACCAGGCAGCAGCAGGGCTCAATCAGTCCGCCAATGAGCTGGTGCAGGCATCGCGTGGCACCCCTCAAGATTTGGCCAAGTCTTCTGGCAAGTTTGGACATGACTTCAATGAATTCCTGCAGGCAGGAGTGGAGATGGCCAGCCAGTCCCCGGTGAGAGGAAATGCCTGTTGGGGCATCCTGAATGCAGAGAGAGATTTGGGATAGCTGAGAAGGTAGCTGACCAAAGGCAGGGTGGCCAGGCAGTGGTGGTTAGGGTGGCTGTGACGGATGCAGCCAGGGAGATGGGAACTGGAGCTATGTAAAATCATAGCAACAGGGAGACGGTGGCTTGGGTTAGTTCAGCAAGAATTCATGTATCCTTGCTGTTGGTGGACAAGTTGAATGAAGGGAACTAGCTCAGCTTGAAAATCCCAAGAGAAGACTTAGGATGGTTGTGGACTTTAAAAAGGTGCTGCAGAAAACTCATCTTGGTTCCTTGCAGAATAAGGAGGACCAGGCACAGGTGGTGTCAAACTTGAAGAGCATTTCCATGTCCTCCAGCAAGCTGCTGCTGGCTGCAAAGGCTCTGTCTGCTGATCCTGCTGCCCCCAACCTCAAGAATCAGCTGGCAGCAGCAGCACGGTGAGAGGAACTGCTCCCCGAGAGCTGCTGGCCATAACAGTGGGGCTGGGTGGTGGGGCAGGCATTGATCTGTGGATCTTTCTCCCTTGTCCCTGGCAGGGCTGTGACTGACAGCATTAACCAGCTGATCACCATGTGCACTCAGCAGGCCCCAGGCCAGAAGGAATGTGACAATGCCCTGCGGGAGCTGGAGGTAAGAAGCCACATATTGACAAGGCACTGGAGGGGTTGAGATGTTGGGTGTGAGCTGCACCCCACTGCAAGGAACAGGAGGGAATGAAGAGAAAATGCAAGTGGAGGATGCAGAACTTTCCTCTGAGTGTGACACCTGTGTCCCTGCAGACAGTGAAAGAATTGCTGGAGAATCCCACCCAGACTGTCAATGACATGTCCTACTTCAACTGCCTTGACAGTGTCATGGAGAACTCCAAGGTAAGCCCTGAATGGAGGTTGGGGGGAGATCAGAGAGGGTTTGAGAAGGATATGGGAACAAAGGGAAAGGTGATTCCTCCCCTACTGATGAAGCACAGTGAGCTCTCATCCTGGGAACACTGCAGGAGTCAGAGGTGGTCTCCATATAACCAGTGTATGGTCTGTCCTGCAGGTGCTGGGAGAGTCCATGGCTGGCATCTCCCAGAATGCCAAGAACAGCAAACTTCCTGAGTTTGGCAACTCCATCAGTGCCGCCTCCAAAGCTCTCTGTGGGCTGACAGAGGCAGCTGCCCAGGTGAGACACACTCTGTCCCAGCCCTGAGCCTTACCCCAGGAGCGTAGTTTTTGCATGCACCCCACCAGTACCCTTCCCAATCAGTGGGAAATGCTGCCAGATTCCTTGGCAGCCCATGTACTCTGTGAAACTCCCTGCAATGTGCAGGCTTTCTCTCACCATGTCTCCCATGCTCCTAGGCTGCCTACCTTGTGGGAGTCTCAGACCCCAACAGCCAGGCCGGACAGCAGGGCTTGGTGGACCCCACTCAGTTTGCTAGAGCTAACCAAGCCATCCAGATGGCCTGCCAGAACCTAGTGGACCCTGCCTGTACTCAGTCCCAGGTGAGTGTGGGGTGGGGCTCCATTACAGGCATTTGCTTGCATCAAAAAGAGGTATGAGGCTAGTTGAAAGTACTTCATCTCAAGGATTGGCCAAGATGATGGCTAGTCTTATCAGGCTTCATCAGCTGCACTGATAAAAGCTGGTAGCTTTGGTGCAATGGTGGCAGTGAAGACAGGGGGCTCTGTGGGCATGCAGGATCTTGGTGATCCTTCTTGGGTCCCAAGAGGGATCATTGGTGGTCACTGATGCGCTACATAGGGTGGTTGAGAAGGGAGAGCTGTAGGAGTAGTGGGTCGTGGTGGATCCTGCCTTACTTTGCTTTCCCCTGCAGGTACTGTCAGCAGCCACCATCGTAGCAAAACACACCTCAGCCCTGTGCAACACGTGCCGTGTGGCATCCTCCCGCACTGCCAATCCTGTGGCCAAGCGCCAGTTTGTTCAGTCAGCCAAGGAGGTGGCCAACAGCACAGCCAACCTGGTGAAGACCATCAAGGTGCAGAGTCCTTTCTGAGGCAGTTGTGGTGGTGATGGGATTTGGGGTACAGTGAGGGTTGGGTAACTGCTCTGGTCTCTCCACACTAGGCCCTGGATGGCGAGTTCAATGAAGAGAACCGGGAGCGGTGCCGTGCTGCCACTGCCCCTCTCATAGAGGCTGTGGATAACCTGACAGCCTTTGCCTCCAACCCAGAGTTCGCCACCGTTCCTGCTCAGATCAGCCCAGAGGTGGGATGCTGCTGGGATGGGGGGATGATGCCTTGCTCTGCTCTGGGTTGGAAAGAAGCTGGTGCCTTTCCCAAGCCTGGGGGGCCTGCACTGAAGGGGTGTGATAGGGAGGTGGCAGCAAGCCTTGGGCTTCAAAGGGCTGCTCCAGGGTAAGGGTCATCGGAGAGGGAGCAGCTTCCCATGCACACTCCCTTACCTCACCAGCCTGTTGTCTCCCTGTGCAGGGGCGCAGAGCCATGGAGCCCATTGTCATTTCAGCCAAGACCATGCTGGAGAGCTCTGCTGGCCTCATACAGACTGCTCGCTCTCTGGCTGTCAACCCCAAGGACCCACCACAGTGGTCAGTGCTTGCTGGCCACTCACGCACAGTCTCAGACTCCATCAAGAAGCTGATCACCAACATGAGGTGAGCAGAGTCCTTCTTCTGTGGCTGTGGCTCTGTCCCTGCTGGCACATACCCCTGCCCTGAGCAGGCATTTGTGGTGATGTTTGGGCTCATCATCTTCTTGGATGCAGCCTGTGCAGGCAGGCAAGGGACAGGATGGAAGACACTATCCCTTTTGTCCTTCCTGGAAGCTGCTCCTCCAGTTATCTCATGGGCTGATGGGAACACACATTGATGTGCCCGGACTGTATCACACTGGGTTGCCCTAAAGCCCGGGAGAGGGGTCTTGCCACTCACCAGCACCAGCCAGGGCTGGGGGTGAGGAGGTGATGTAGTAGCTGCCATGCTTGGCTGATTCATCTGTCTCTCAGGGACAAAGCTCCAGGACAGCGGGAGTGTGATGAGGCCATTGAGGTCCTGAACAGATGCCTGCGGGAGGTGGACCAGGCATCCCTCGCTGCCATCAGCCAGCAGCTGGCCCCCCGGCAAGATATCTCCCAGGAGGTGGGTCAGGGATATGCTGTGGGCAAGCGTAAGGGACAGGGCATCCTTCCCTGGGCTCTCAGCAGCATGAAGGGACCCAGCCCTGCTGCAGCCTCATGCAACACCCTCTTTTTGCACAGGCATTGCACAATCAGATGATCACAGCTGTCCAGGAGATCAGCAACCTGATCGAACCTGTGGCTGCTGCAGCACGGGCCGAGGCCTCGCAGCTGGGGCACAAGGTAATGGGAGTGTGGCACTTGGTGCCTGGGGAGGAGAGAAAGGTACAATGGGCCTGGGGCTGGAAGTTGCTGGTGCTGACACTACTCTTCCCTAGGTGTCCCAGATGGCTCAGTATTTTGAGCCACTCATTATGGCAGCTGTTGGCGCTGCCTCCAAAACACCGAACCACCAGCAGCAGATGAACCTCCTGGACCAGACCAAAACACTGGCTGAATCTGCCTTGCAGATGCTGTACACAGCCAAGGAGGCTGGTGGGAACCCCAAGGTGAGCAGGAGGGGCACCTGTCAGTGGTGCACCTTCCTTTAGATGTGGGTGCTGCGTGGTGCACACAAATGCGTCAGACATGGAAAACCTGGGGTCAGTGTGCAGCACCTGTGTTGGGAGGAGAGCCACCACCTGCCTTCCCTCACTCTAGCTTCTCCTTGCAGCAAGCTGCCCACACTCAGGAGGCTCTGGAAGAAGCTGTGCAGATGATGAAGGAAGCAGTGGAGGACCTGACCACCACCCTGAATGAGGCAGCCAGTGCTGCAGGTGTTGTGGGGGGCATGGTGGACTCCATCACCCAAGCTATCAACCAGGTGAGGGGAGCAAGGAGAGGACCTGGACAGGGCTGGGTGTGGAAGAAGGGAAGAGTCAGGGTCAAACTCTACAAGCTAAAGACCTTGTGGATCAGAGCTGGAGCCAGAATCTCCTGGTGGTCTCTTGCAGCTGGACGAGGGGCCCGTGGGTGAGCCAGAAGGTACCTTTGTGGATTACCAGACCACGATGGTGAAGACAGCCAAGGCTATTGCAGTGACTGTGCAGGAAATGGTGGGTGCAAGCAAGCATGTCACTGTAGAATGCACTGCCTGCCTCTCAGTCAGGCTGCTGCACTTCTTACCCTGTCCAACTCCTGTTCTTCTTCCATCAACAGGTCACCAAATCCACCACCAACCCAGATGAGCTGGGCATACTGGCCAACCAACTCACCCATGACTATGGGCAGCTGGCACAGGAGGCCAAGCCAGCTGCCCTCACTGCTGAGAACGAGGAGGTGCGAGCCTGGGGGAAGTGCTGGAGTGTGCTGTGAGGCAGAGCAGGGGCTGTTGCAGTGTGAGAACAGGACACTTGAACTTCCCATTGGAGCTGGGGGCAGGCAGCTTTCACACCTTCCCTGGAACATGGCACAGAAACAAGGAGCAAAGCTGTGTTTCCTTTTTCCTTCTTCTGAGTGGGAGGATTGGGAAAGAGGAGCTGGGTGGTGGGTGTTTCCCAGCGCATATCACAGATGCAGGGCTTAGTTCCCTGCTGACTCTGTCGCACATTCCTCTGCAGATCGGCTCTCACATCAAGCGCCGGGTGCAGGAGCTGGGTCATGGCTGTGCTGCCCTGGTCACCAAGGCCGGAGCCCTGCAGTGCAGCCCCAGCGATGCCTACACCAAGAAGGAGCTGATAGAGAGTGCACGCAAGGTTTCTGAGAAGGTAGGTGGTCAAGAGAGAGGTTTGACAGCATGGTGAGGTGGGAGGGACGCTGGATTCAGCCATGGAGCTACCACATCAGGTTCTTTCCTGGTCCTGTTGGATTCTGTTGACTCTCTTGGCCGCACTCCCCCTGCCCATCTGATGGGGTGAAGGATGGATCCCCCTCTGCAGACACTAACAGCAATTTGCGCTTGTGGTGGGTGATTGTGATGTCCAAGTGCTGCACCCTGCCTGGGAAAACTGACCTACGCACCGGTGACAGGACTCTCCAGAGCAGTTGTTGCAGAGTTGAGCAAAGCATCTTGCCGCTCATGCTCAGTGATCAGTCTCCCCTTTAACTTTTGCTAGCATGCTGTCCATAAAGCCAATCTAAAAAGCACACTTCTGAAGAACAGATGGAAATGTGGCTTAAACAGTCTAGTTAATGAGGGTAGAGCACTAGTGCTTGCAAGCAAAAACACAAAAGTAAACACTTGTCAGTTATGCCTGGCATCTGCAAATTTTACTAATTTGAAAACTAGCAGAGTCCAGCATCTCTTAGGCCACCAAACATAATAGGTGCAAAGTAAAAATAAATAACTGGAAGCTAAGAAGGGGTATGCACACCAAGATATTGTCAGTTCCTCTTCTGAGTATGAAGCAGCTCCACCTTTGGAGGTGTTGGAGGCGTGTGCAGTGAGGGTTCCTTGATCCTGCTCTGCTCCCCCAGTCACTTTACTCAATACTCCACAGGTGTCTCATGTGCTGGCAGCTCTTCAGGCTGGGAACCGTGGGACACAAGCCTGCATCACAGCAGCCAGTGCTGTCTCCGGCATCATTGCTGACCTTGACACCACCATCATGTTTGCTACAGCAGGAACCCTCAACCGGGAGAACTCTGAGACCTTTGCTGACCACAGGTATCCAGGGACCATGTCCAGCCTCTGTTCAGCCAGAGACAGGGGTGTCAGGCTCTGTCCTGTGGTCTTTCTGAGCTGTGGACCAGCCCCAAGGAGAGCTTCAAGCTCAGGTCATGCTGGCTCAGTTTCCCGTAATTCTAACTTGCACATGGAAAAACCAGGATCCACATTCTCTCTGTTCCCCAAGGACCATGTGTGCAGTAGAGGGCTGTGTCCTTTCTGATGTACTTTTTCTCTCCAGGGAGGGCATTTTGAAGACAGCCAAGGCACTAGTGGAGGACACCAAGGTGTTGGTGCAGAATGCCACAGCCAGCCAGGAGAAGCTAGCCCAGGCTGCCCAGTCCTCTGTGTCCACCATCACCCGCCTGGCAGAGGTGGTGAAGCTAGGTGCTGCCAGCCTAGGGTCTGAAGACCCAGAAACCCAGGTGTGATTGGGTGTGTGGGCTGAGTGGAGGCTACTGGTAGCTTACTTGGAGGGGTTGAGGGATGAAGATGGTCATGTGATGCTCAGGCTGGATCCCAAGAGTTGGGGGGAGAAGGGGCTGGGCTTTGGCTGGTGCTCACTGAGCTGGACTCCCTGTGTGCCCTGTGGTGCAATCTCTCACTGCTGGGCCATACCACCCCCAGCCTAAGTGTGACGTTAGCTCAGCCATTCCCCTGGTCTTGCTCTCCACAGGTGGTCCTGATCAACGCTGTGAAGGATGTGGCCAAGGCACTTGGAGACCTGATCGGTGCCACCAAAGCAGCTGCTGGCAAAGCTGGAGATGACCCTGCTGTTTACCAGCTGAAGAACTCTGCCAAGGTCTGTGCTGGTTGTGATGGGAAGAAGGGGAGGAGGCAATGGGGCTGGAGAAAGAGAAGGGGTTTTTTTCTGCCTGTGTGGCACAGGAACACAACTCGGGTGCGGTCAGGACAAAAGGGTAGGAAGGGACACATAAAAGGTGGAATGCAGCATGCAGAGGAGCAGTTGAGGCAATGTGAGTAGAGTATGGAGATGGAGCAGTTTTGGACCAATTCACAGGGGAAAGTGCTGGCAATAGGCCAGAGTTTAGGTGGGGATTCACCTGGCTCTCTTTCTCCTTCCATAGGTGATGGTGACAAACGTCACTTCCTTGCTGAAGACAGTGAAGGCTGTTGAGGACGAGGCCACGAAGGGGACACGGGCACTGGAGGCCACAATCGAGCACATTCGCCAAGAGCTGGCGGTGAGTAAGGCTGCGGACACGGTGCTGAGCTGCTGTGCTACTCACCTGCCGCCCCGTGCCTCACCACTGCCTCTCGCCTCTCAGGTCTTCTCCTCCCCGGTGCCCCCTGCCAAGGTCTCCACCCCAGAGGACTTCATCCGCATGACGAAAGGCATCACGATGGCCACAGCCAAAGCGGTGGCTGCTGGCAACTCGTGCCGGCAGGAGGATGTCATTGCCACGGCCAACCTGAGCCGCCGGGCCATCGCAGACATGCTGCGCTCCTGCAAGGTGGGGCTGGCGGCGGGTGTGTATCTCTAGCACAGATTTGTGGGTGGAGGCAGGGATGGTGCTGAATGTGAATCGGGGCTTCCCTGTCTCCGGGTTACAGGAAGCAGCCTATCACCCAGAGGTGAGCGGGGACGTGCGGCAGCGGGCGCTGCGCTTCGGCAAGGAGTGTGCTGATGGCTACCTGGAGCTGCTGGAGCATGTACTGGTGGTGAGTGTTCCCACCCTGGTTCCCACGGTGGGCAGAGGTTGACTGTGGATTGCTGGGGTGTTCCCCAAATCGCCAAGGTACTCTGGACTCTTCCCCTCTTCCCACTGAGGCCTTTGCACAGCCCTCTTCACTGCCTGTGCTGGCACAGCGTGTGTCCATGCCCCTGCCATGGAAGCAGATGTCACAGAGGTCAACAGGCTCTAGGAAAGGTATTTTGCAAACAACAGATGGAGATTAACTGGCTGTAAACAGATGGAGGCTGGAAATCAGTCACACGGTAGCATAATCTTGTAAAAGTACAGCTTCCAGTAAAAGTGATAGGAATAATAGACCTCAGGCAATGGGAAAATAAAGCATATCATGCTCACAGGACTATGTGTGGGAGATGGACAGTGCCTGCCATAGCAAAGATAATGACTGCAAGTGCCTGCTGCACCCTTTTGATCCAGTCTCCTTCTGAATGAGTCCTCTCAAGGACTTCAGCTGCAACATTAGTTTACAAGAAGTAAATTAAGCCTCTAGCATGGTAGAAAAAATCCAGTGAAGTTCTTCCAATAGTTTACATTCTTAGCAAGACCACAGAAGTGGAGTCAGGGGCACTGTGGGGATGTGCACACTCAACCCATAGTGCTGTGAGATCTCTCAAACTGGGGTCAAGACAAAGACTGACAGTGATTCAGCTCTGTGTCAAGGTTGCACTAAGCAGGTTAGTGAGAGTGTGCTGTCTGGGATCACCAGCTACAAAGTGGTGGAGCCCAGGCTGTGGTTTCCTGCAGGGAAAGCCCCTTTAGGCAAACGGTAATGAGCACTGGCAGCAGCAGGGGGAGGTGGGCAGGAATCGATGGCTACAAATTGAAGCTGAGTAGAAGTCAAAGGGTGGTTTTATTCAAGGGAGGCAACCACTGGGGTACAGTTCCAAGGGGAGCAGTGAGTTTTCCATCCTCTGCATCCAGATCAAATGTCTGCCTGGAAGATGCTTCAGGCACACATGAATCATGGCAGCCAAGGCTGGAGTGCTGAGTAGAAATTCTCTGGCTGACCTGTTGTTAACAGATGATTAGGCTAATGACTTAGTGTGGCAGTGCCTGAGGTCAGTCTACTTGCAGGAACATGCCATTCCCCTATATTTTGGGTGTTACCATCCTGCTGCCGTGCAATGTTTTGACTATCATACATTGGAACATCCCTTAAAATGTTCACTGGAGGTGCCTCTTAGTAAGCTAGTAGCCTCCAGGGTGCCTTCAGCTCCAGACAGGGATCATTTAGCAGTTTTCAACATGTCAGAGCAGACACCAGGCTTAATAATAAGGCATTTAGACTAGATGTGCTCATGGGGACAAACCAGCCATCACTGTGTGCCATCAACTTGAGTAGTCTGAGCCTCACACTGCTCTCATGACTGCTGGGATGGCCTAACACAAGGCCAGGAAAAAGCCATGACTCATCTCAGTCTCCACAGCACTCTGGTCTGTGAAGGCAGGAGTGAAGCTCACAGGTCCTGTTTATCAGAGGAGAGCAGGACAGCAGGGAAACCACAAGCAGGAAGAATCTAGGGGAATGGGAGGGGAGACGGCAGATGGCACATGGGGTTCTGCCTCATTCTTCAGCAGCAGCTGGTCATTGCTGTACACTGTGTCCCCAAGGGAACCAGTGCCTTCTGCAGAGCATGAACAAGTATGGTTAGGGGTCAAAATAAGGGTTGTTTGTCTGAAGCTGGAAAACATGGCTCCCGGCAGAGGAGTGGGAAAGCCTGCATATTTCACTGGGGAGGGATAGGAATTTGAACCTCCATGGGGACTTGGTATTTGGTAACAATAGGTCTCTCCCTCCAAAAGCAGAGATTCTGTGGCTCAAAACTGCAGTGAAGCAATTCAGGGTGGAGAGAAATAAGGTGTAAAGGGTGTGAGAAAGAGAGTGGATCTACTTTGAGTGTAGGTCAGTGGCTGCTTTGAGTGTAGGTAGCTCCTCTGGCTGTGAGAGCCTCATCCAGGTGCCCTGTCTTGCCTGGCCCTGCGAGGCTGGAGTAAGAGGTGATGATGGCAGCACCGCTCCCCACCCAGGATCTCTGATCCTTTGTTCCCACTTCTCTTGGCTGCCCTTCACCCCTCACTGAAATGCACCCACCTTCCCCTACCCTCCCCTATCTCCCCTCCTCCTGGCTGGGGTGTTCACTGCTTTCTTTTCTCTCTTCTCCCTTCTCTCTGTCAGCCGGTGAGTAAGGCAACACTGGGGTGCCTGCTAGTCTCTAACCTCAGCATGAGCCTTGCTCATGGTGTGTCTGTGTGCCCAGCCCAGTGCTGGGGTGGGACTTGCGTGTGTCCACAGGGACCCTGGGGTCCATGTGTTTGTGTTTGTGTACTCACCCCTGCTCTAGCTGATGAGCAGCTGCTGCCTGTGTGGTGCAAGTCGAGCCAGCAGTGAGCTCTGCTTGTGCATACAGACCCACGTGTGCTGTGGTGTGTGCATGTGTCCCTCCAACCCGGGGGAGGACCCTTAGGGCACTGCCTGCCACCTCATCCTGATGGGGCCAGCCCTCTTTGGCTGGGACATCACTCCAGGGTGTGCCCCTTTGCCCAGCTTGTGTTTGCAAACAAACCTCCAAAATGGGGACAGAGATGGGGATATGCTTCTGGAGCTTGAAATGATTTGCAGGGGAGAAATCTTGGTGTGGGTAGCTGCTGAATGCAGAAAGGCTTGCGCTGAGGGTCTTGTGTCTGTCAGATGTCCCTGAAGCTGTGGATGTAGGAGGGCCCTGGGGAAGCTTATCTGTCTTGCAAGTATCATCCTATCCTGGGGCACAAAGAGAATAGCCAGGGTCACCTGAGAAAGCATCTCAGACAGTGCCTGATGTGTACACACATGGGAGAGGCTGGGGTATCCCACCCTACTTCCCTGGGGAGTGCACCCCAAACAGATCTATGAAGTTGCCTTTTTCCAGGTGCTTACATCTACTCCTTCCCCCTAGATCCTGCAGAAGCCAACCCATGAGCTGAAGCAGCAGCTGGCAGGCTACTCCAAGCGCGTGGCCAGCTCCGTCACCGAGCTCATCCAGGCAGCTGAGGCCATGAAAGGTAAGGAAAGATCCTGCTTAGAGGGGCAGGACCAAAGGCTGGGATTAGGGTGGAGGGCTCAGCAACTGCTGGAGGAGACACGGAAACTCAGAAATGAGGCTGCATTGCATGCAGGTGTAACCTGTCTGGTTTTTCGGTTTTCCTAGGGACAGAGTGGGTTGACCCAGAAGACCCCACTGTCATTGCTGAGAATGAGCTGCTGGGGGCAGCGGCTGCCATTGAGGCTGCAGCCAAGAAGCTGGAGCAACTGAAACCAAGAGCCAAGCCCAAGGTAGCAGTGCCGAGCCTTGTCTGACCTTCACGCTCAGCCTGGGGTGGGTGGGGCTCTCCTGCCTGTGCTTTAGCCAGTTTTGAAGTCCCATCTGACAGCTGGTCCCTCTTGCTGTACTCCTGCTACCTCCCACATCCCCAGCTGGACTTTCCTCAGGTAGCCCATGCCCCTGCTGCCCACAGCCCTTAATCCAGCTTTGTATCTTTCCCCTCAGCGCCCTGCAGCCATCCTCCTGTTCTGCCCCATCTTGAGACTCACTCCTGCTTGGGACTCACATTCTGCTTTTGCCCACAGCAAGCAGACGAGAGCCTGAACTTTGAGGAGCAGATCCTGGAAGCTGCCAAATCCATTGCTGCAGCCACAAGTGCCCTGGTGAAGGCAGCCTCAGCAGCTCAGCGGGAATTGGTGGCCCAAGGAAAAGTAAGGCCTAAGAGGGTTAGAAGAAAATGTAGAGAAGCATTCTCTCTTCTTCTGGGGCTGCTTGTAACCCTCATGCCTGTGACAAGAGGTGTGCAGGGTGGTGACCCTGACTCCTCCTCTCCTTCTTCATAGGTGGGTGCCATCCCAGCCAATGCAGTGGATGATGGACAGTGGTCCCAGGGTCTGATTTCAGCTGTGAGTATCAAAGTCATGCTGAGGAGTTGAGGGAGAAACTTTCCTCTTATCTTCTGCTGCAAATATGAGGATGCTCTGCTCCTTTGCTTGTCTTCAGTGGAAAAAGCAGCCATGCTTCTTCCTTCCTCCCCAACATGCTGTGGAGGCTGGTTCTTTCCATTCCATGCCCCACAACCTCCTTGGAGCCCATCAGGGCTTCTGTACCTCCCCTGACAGCCTCTCTTGACACCTTGGGAAGGCTGACCTGAAACAGAGACTGGACAGAGCTAGAGAATAAAGTAGGTATTTATTGAAAGACCTTAGTGTACACTCTTGGGCAGGACAAGAGCCTGACCAGGGCTACACCCAAGGTGGACTTAGAATGGTCACAGAAATGGACCCCAGGTCATGAGGTGTCACACTTTTATGTTTTAATTGTGGTTACAGCTTCAGGTTGTGAAGTCTTACCTTTCTTGTTTCCCCCTTCAGTCCACTGTTGTTTATGTTTTTGGGCCTGAAAGTTGTCCTTGGTCTTCAGCAGGAAAAGAATTTGTTTTGTCTACCTACCCTGTGAAGAGAGCTTACTAGCACTAGCATTTATTATGAGACTCAGAACTACACCCCTAGATAGCACAGAATCTGAACAACATGAAAGCTGAAACTTAAGGCATCACTCTTGCCACAGGCACGCATGGTGGCTGCTGCCACCAACAATCTGTGTGAAGCCGCCAACGCTGCAGTGCAGGGCCATGCCAGTGAGGAGAAGCTCATCTCCTCTGCCAAGCAGGTGGCTGCTTCCACAGCCCAGCTCCTGGTGGCCTGCAAGGTGAAGGCTGACCATGACTCGGAGGCCATGAAGCGGCTCCAGGTGAGTCCTAGGCTGCGTCTTCAGCCCTTGTTGTTTGAAGGGTCCTGGGAGTGGGGTGAGGGCATGTGGATGTTGTCTAGGGCTCATGCTTCCTGCCTGTATGCCACCATTGGGAAGTTCATTGGAACACAGGCTTCAGGTTGCTTGGATTTCACCGCTGGCTGTGTGCCAGGCATGTGAGTGATGCTGTGCTGCTCAGCCTGGCAGCATTCAGTAACAGCGACCTGGCACAGGAACACCTGAAATGGATGCACTTCCTTACTGGCATTCAAGGGATTAATGTGTGGGGTACATGTTCTGTAGCACCGTTAAACCCCAGAGGCCATGGCACACAAGAGGTTAATGCCCATGTGTTAAGGGATTAACATGGGGTCTCAGCACTGGGGCCAAGGGCTGGGGAGAGGCAGCAGGGCAGCCTCCCAGTCCCTGCCCTGCTGCTTAGAGACGAGCCAGAGCCTGGCTGAGAGCAGAAGCGCCTGAAATGGTCATGTGCGGGTGACAAGGCAGCGAGCCATGTAAAGGAATCCCTGCCTGCAGCTCCCAGCACTCCTGGCTGCCAGTCCTGCCTGCTGCCCAGTCTGGGGCAGGAGTTCCTTCAGACCCCTGGACAGCAGTCATACCCTAGGGCTGTGACTCACACTGATGCTCTCCTCCCTGCTGCAGGCCGCTGGAAATGCCGTGAAGAGGGCATCAGACAATCTGGTGAAGGCAGCGCAGAAAGCAGCTGCCTTCCAGGACCATGATGAAACGGTGGTGGTGAAGGAGAAGATGGTTGGAGGAATTGCACAGGTGAGGAGTGAAGCTGCTCCAACAGGGTAGGAGCAGCTCTAGATGCCACCACAACCTGTCTGTGCCAGTCTCAGAAGCACATAATATCACCCACCAGCACAGGTCATGTCTTGAGAGTGCCTCACAAAAATGCTGTGAGTTCACCCATCCCACTGAGCACCAGTTAAACAACAAGGCCTCACCTTACCCCACTACAAGTAGCAGTGAGTGATGGTGCATGCTCCCAGGAGTGTAAAGCTCTGGCTTCTCCTTGGTGCAGAGCCCACAATATCCCAGCATCTGTGATACATGCAAAAAGCAGAGCAGTGGGTAGAAGGTGAGATCTACCTAGTGTGGGGTAACAGAGTGCCAGTGCTGGCTCCCTGCAGCTGTGACCCTCTACAAAGCACATGGGGCTGAGCCCAGAAGCTGTGCTGTTCTGCTTTATGTCCAGAGTACCATGCTCCCACTCCAGGGACAAACAGCCCTCATGCCCAGTGAGGCAGTGGCTGTGATGGGAGGGAAGCAGCAGCCAGAGAACCCAGCTCTGGGGTTGACATTGCTGTGGCAGAGGCTCTGGCCATCCCTGTGGGTGGCAGTTGTGACCTTGGAGCTCTCTCCTGGCAGATTATCGCAGCCCAGGAGGAGATGCTGCGCAAGGAGCGGGAGCTGGAGGAGGCACGGAAGAAGCTGGCAATGATCCGGCAGCAGCAGTACAAGTTCCTGCCCTCGGAGCTGCGGGACGAGGAGCAGAACTGAGCCGCACGCCCTCTGCTCACCGCACAGACTGCTGCCTGCCCACCTGCCCACCTGCCTGCTCCTATTTAAGACAACCTGCCACAAGCGAAGGGCTGTCTGGGCTAGACCAGAGCTCTGCCCGCACCCAGAGCAACGGGACTAACTCAGCTGCCCCTCCAAGCCGGTGCTGCACCAGCAACTCCGCTTTGCTGCCCAGCCCACCTTCCCATGCACACCCAAGGCACAATCAGAGCGCTCGGAGGGACTCGGTTGGGGTGGGAGCCGGGGCTGCACTGGCTCAGGGCTCACCCGCCAGCCCCGGGGTGCGGGCCCACAGAGCTCTCCACTGCAAGGGGATATTTACTTGTGCCTTCTTCCTTTCCTCTCGTGCCCCTATTTTCTCTCTCCTCCACGTGGGATGGGGACAGGGGGGTGGCTTGCCCTTTCCTGTGCAAAGGCGTGCAGGGAGCAAACGCCCCTCATGAGCTCTTGCGTGGAGCTGCCTTTCACCTCCAATGCCTTATTGCTGGCTGAATCTTCCTCTACAGCTACTCTGTAAGGCCCTGAGTCCACCCCATGAGTATCTTCAGCCCAGGCCCCTCTGGGGAGCAGCAGGGCTGGGAGCCACATTGCCTCCACTCAGGATGGGGGATGATGTGATGAGTTCACCCCCAGAGCTGTTTTTTGCCTTCTTGCAGGGCTTCCCCCCCAGCTGTGGCCCCAGCCAGCTCTGCCTTCCTCCTTCTTCCCAAGTGCCTGCATTGTTTTCCAAGATCTGCAGTATTTTTGTAACTTTTCCATTTCTCTAGTATTGAGCCTGCAGCTTTCAAAGTTCATTTATTTCCCTGCCAGCTCATGCCCTACCCACTAACACCCAGCTCTCGCCGGGGTCCCGTAGTCCAGCATCCCACCCCTCCTTGGCCCCGGGACCCCCATCCCTTCCCCTTTGCACTCGCTGAGGCTTCTCTCACCGTTTTGATACTTAAAGCATCCCATATTAAAGATTGAAGGAAACCAGCTCCCCCCCAGGCCTCTGGGGTGGGGTGGGGGATGTCAGTGTCTCCTCAGAAAGACGCATTCATCAATAAAATCTGGTTTTCCTGCTTTCTTGCCAACTGGGTATCAGCGGGCCTCTCCAAGAGATGGGAAGGGCAGGGGGGCCTGGGCGCCTTCCCTCCCGGCAGAGGGAGGGGGGAGTGTACCACGGGTGCTTATACAGCATGGAAAATATTTGAGGCACGTCCAGCCCCAGGCACCCGGGAGGCCGGACCCCTGCTGCCAGCCATGTGCTGGCCTTGCAGGTGCTGCTGAGGGGCCACCACTTCAGGAGGGGATCTTGGGGATTTTGTTTCTGGGGGATTTGGGCTTCAGGGAAGGCAGGAGGGGTACTTTTGTGTAGACCTCAACTCCTGACTCCATTCCTGCTACTAGCCAAACATTCTCCTGGATAGGGTGCAATAGGGGTGCAGGTGGGGGACCTCCCACAGTCACTGGTGACCCATCAGTGGGGAAGCAACCGTCTGATGTGGTGTGGGTCTGGGAATGTGGCCGGAGCCTTCCTGGCTGCCAGCATTGATCTCACGCCCCAAAATAGCCCCCCCCAGCCAACCTGTGCAGGCAGCAGCTGCCCCAGCATGTCCCCACCTGTTCCCACCCTGTCACTCAGCAGGGATTTGGGGGGCCTAAGCAGTGGCAGGGCAGGCAGGGTGCTTACAGGGGTGATGTAGTGTGCAACAGGGACATTGCAGGGTGCAACAGGGGCACAGGCAGGTTGGCACATGTCCTTTGCCCCTGGGGCTGTTCCTGGTAGCATGAGCTACAAACATCATCAGTGGTAAGGGCAGCATCCTGCAGTATCCTGGACAGCAACCCCTGTCCCCTTGTGGTCACGTCCCTGGGGGTGTGGAGGGGCTGTTTCTCCTAAGACACTTAGCCCTGGCCAGGCTCCAGGGTGGATTTGTGGCTCTCGCAGGCATCCCAGTCCTCCCAGCTGTCCCCTGACAATCTGCACTGGCCTGACCTGGCACCAGGCTCTCACCCAGGTACTGGCTTGGACATGGGGCTCTTCAGAGTGTCCAGCAAGGACAGTGAGTGGGCACAGCGTGACAGCAGTTCTGGTCTCATCCTGGCATCCTGGGGACAAGGGAGCTCCAGCACCCTCTGCACAAAGCAGGGTGCTTACAGGGCTGTAAGCATATCCACTGCTGTGTCCTCCAGCTTGGGTACAAGCAGGAGGTGGTGGCATAAACACCAGGGGAGGGACATGAGGACTGTGATTAACCACTGCCCCTCAATCTCACACACTAATCAAAGGGTTATTTTGGCAGACAGGTTCAGGAAATATACATACAGAGTTCTGCAGCTGGGATGACATAGTCAGAAGGTGCCAGGCCTCTGCAGGGATCCAAATTCAGCAAAGTTGGAGGTTAGTGGGCAAACCATGTTCCAACTTCTTGGGCAGCCCAGGGATAGGGTGATAAGCTGCAGCATGGATTGCACTTGGAAAGGTCCCATTAGTCGTCAGGACAAGCCTTTCCTTGGGAGTACGGTCTGACCCTAGCGTAAAATATAGAGGGGATCACCATCCTTGGAGACCTTAGCCCAGGACAAGCCCTGGGGCTTGGGGCAGCAATGGGAGGGATGTGCACCTACACCTCTCTGCATCTGTTGTCCCATAGGTTACAACACAGGATGGGCTTAAGGGCAGAGTCATGGACATTGGCTCCTAGATGATTCCAGCAATGTCCATCAGACATGGCTATGATGCCTAGAGCAAAGGGGAGGGGGCAGAGAGGGAGAACAGCATCCTTTGGGGGCATGCCTGAGGGCTGGCCTGGCTCCAGGGAAATTTCCTTGCTGCTTGCATCATGTCCATCATCATCTCGCCCCATGCACTGAGTACATAAGGTTGTTCAAACCCATGATGTTGCTCCAGGCTGAAACATCTTGTAGAAAAACAATTATTCTCTCCCAGGAATGATGGGAGATGAATCTTTCCCCTCCCCTCACAAGCCACACTCTGGCAGTTACAGACTCTCCTTGTCCAAATATGTGCCTAATTCATCAGTACTAATAGCTTCTCTCCAGAGTCCAGCAGTGGCTCTTCTGCCTTCCCCATGGAGCCAGCAGCCTGTAGG
>VWYO01024754.1:74380-92756 GCA_013400275.1 Rhadina sibilatrix
TCCCGGTGCTCCCGCTGCTCCCGGTGCTCCTCGCCCCTCTGCCGCTCCGCGCCCCGCCACCGACACCCCGCCACCATGGAGGCCATCAAGAAGAAGATGNTATCCCTGTGCCAGGGAGAACCCTGGGGACTGTGCACTCCCACTGCAACCACAAAGAGATGGGAGCACACACCGGTGTCCCCAGAGCCGTATCCCCAAATCAGGAGCTTTCCAGTCCCCCATACAGGGAGGGACACCACCACCCCCTTACCTCCACCAGGTTCAGGGATGATGGGAGTCCTGGGGGTTGGTCTACACCAAGGGCCCCCCAAGGACCCCTAGACTCACAGTTGTCAGAGGACACATCCATGTTTTCCTGCTGTGGCCCCCACAGGCTGGGTGTCCCCAGGAGGAGAATGGGAGGACAGATCCCCTTCCAGCCTTGCGGACACCACCATCTCCCCTGACCCTCACACTTTGTCCTCTCCCCAGCTGGAGGAGGAACAGCAGGGCCTGCAGAAGAAGCTGAAGGGCACTGAGGATGAGGTGGAGAAGTACTCTGAGTCCGTCAAGGAGGCCCAGGAGAAGCTGGAGCAGGCAGAGAAGAAAGCTACAGATGTAAGTAGGCATGCCAGCGGCTCCTCCCCTGCACAGGCTCTGGACCTCGGGGGGGGGTTAAAGGAAGAGGGGGCCCTTATATGGAAAGTGTCCGAGGGGAAGACTGTCAGGATCCCATTCCTTCGTTGTTGACACTGAAATGGGCTGATGGGTCCTGTGTGGGGTGCAGGGGCCAGGCCAGCTGTGGTAGGCAGTTGGTTGCTGGTCCTGTCTTGAGCTTTGTGGGTAGCCTACAGCCTGGCTCCCCCAGGCTAACAGGGACAAGTATCCCAAACTGTGTCACAAGTCCCCAAGCAAGCAGCTCCTCAATGCTTGTAGGAAAAACTGTGGTGCCTGCTAAACTGTGGCACAGCAGAGAAACGGAAAAATCTCTTGCTGTGGTTAGCTGCTGAGTGCTGGCTGCATGGAAGAAAGAATGCTTGAGGTGTGTAGAAGGGGATTTGGGTGGATTTGGGGTCCAGTGTGCTACTTCGTACCCTGAGAAGGGCAAGGCCAGGAAGAGTTTTATTTAGTGCCATGACTGATGTTTCTCCTGGGAAATAGATCCCTCTGGGGAGATGTTAGGAAGGTGTTGAAATTGGCTTGTGCCTGGCCAGGATGAAGGGTGGAACAGCTGTGTGCGGCCATGGGCCGCTCGGGAATGGGGTATAACGACCTGTGGTGCCACACAGGGTATTTGACACCCTATAAATAAATCCTCCTTTTGATAGCCAGCCCCTCTTTGATGAAAACCAACCCTGGAAATCGGAGGAGAAGCTAAAGGAGAGCCGTCTGGAGCACAGCCAGCAGGGCATGGCCAGGCTTTTCAGGATTGAGAACAAAAAATTCAATCCCAGCTGGTTTATGGAGCTAAATGGGGGAGATGCATCAAATCTCTGAGGCTGCTGCCAAGGACAGGGGTGAGTGAACAAGGACGAGCAATGGCAACACCAGTCCTGTGGCAGCCCAGAGTCCCTGGGCAGCAGCCAGGGGTCTCCTCAGACCTCTTTGCTGATCCTACAAATGACTTTCCTTTAAAACATTGAGAATCCTCTGGAAGGGGACATTCAACCTGGCATGGGACAGGCATGTCAAAGCTGGACAAGGTGACTGCTGTGTGCAGTGGGGTTCACATTGATTTAACTGGTTCTGTGCTAGTATGGGACAGGGTAAACTCAGTGCAGGTGAGAGTGGATGAGCCATTCCCAATGCAGGGCTCAGAGGAAGGGGCAAACAGTGGTACTGGACAGATGCCAGCTGTGTGGTGTGGGGTGCTTTGCTGCTGGCAGTGGGCTGTGTGATGACATCCTGGGAAGAGAGAGTGTTTCCCTGCTCTTGGTCCACAGCAGTTTGGCAAATCTGTGGGTTTCAGCATGGAGAGTCCCATCCCAGAAGATACAGTGGATGGGAGCCACCGGGGAAGGGTTGGAGCAGGAGCCATGGTGAAGGAGCAGTGTCAGGCTGGAGGTTAGCTGCAGCAGGCCTAGGGCTCCATCACCAGCATGGCCCTCTCAGGTCCATGCCAAAGCCTGGACAGGCTGCACCATGTGTGGAGCTCTGGGAGTCACACCTCCACACCGGGGACCTGAATGTGCTGACAGCTCTGAGTGCCAGGGCTGGTGTCACCTCCTCCCTGGTGTGAGGTGCAGCGCTGTTCCTGCTTCCAGCAGAGGAAGTGTTGAGTGGATCCCCAGAGCACACTGACTTCCAGACAACCCCATCTCCTCCCTGGGTGCCAGGACAGTGGGTGCCTGAGAGCACAGAGTGTCCTAATTCCTCAGACGGCTCTGGCTCATACCAGCAATCCAGGCAGCCTCCTGCTCTTGGCAAAAATGTCATTGCCTTAAAAGAATAAACACCCACCTCAGTATGGCCCTACCCTGCTGCTGGCACTGGATGGTGGGGCATGAAGGCCATGGAGACTGCACTAAAGAGCGCAAATACTTTGCCCCAGGTGCTTGGAGAGGTGTCAGATTGTGCACAGCACAGGGAATGCCTGACTCTTGATCAGCAACTCCACAGAGCTTCCCAGCAGCTCTGCAAGCCCATCGTGGTCCTAGAACCTTTTGTCCCCAGCAGGGACAGCCCACGGTGCCCAGGTCAGGAAGGGCAAGGGCTGCTGGAAACAGTGCAGCTGGGACAGCAGGTTTAGGCCAGAACAGCCCCCTCCATTGCCCCACATCCCCAGCACTGTCCTGTCCCCATCCACCCCAAAGGGGCCTTAGGAAAACTCAGCCGTTCCCAGGCCATGATCCCAAAAGCTTCACCCGTGTTCCCGCCCCAGATGCTTTCCCCAGCCAAGACTTTGCTCTTATTTGGCGATTCCCTTAGCTAGTGGGAGGGAACTGGACTCTGCTGGGAAGTGACTGCATCTCAGGGTGGGGCCACAGCAGGAGGCACCTAGCCCGGCTACTGAGGGATCAGGGTGGCTGCCCCCTAACCTGTCCCCCTCCTGCCTGCAGCTGGCTCATCCCTGCCCCACTGCTGCCAGGAGCCCTTGTTTCTGCTCTGGGCCCCCATGTCCTGGTTTGTGCATTTCTGACATTCAGGCCTCAGACTGGGAAGGGGCAGTACCAGCTGGGCCCCAGGCCAAGCCCAAGGCTGTGTGCTCCCAGGGGACCCACAGTATCGCCTCTTCCGCTGCCTCTTGGCAAGGGGACATGTTTCTGCAGGGTGCAGATAGCAGTGTGGCTGAGTCACCCTCAGGACCCCTGGCCCTGGAGCTGATGCCAGCTGGTGAGGTCAGCCTGGGAACTGGCATTCTTGGAGGCAGGTGTGAAGTGCAGCCAGGGAGCTGTCAGTACATCTTAAGGGAGGATTGAGTGCCACCAGCTCCAACTTCTTCTGATGGATCAAGACATGTGCCCCAGCCAGGATGGACAGCCAGAAGCTGAAGGTTTGACCTTCTCCATAGGGCACAATCCGCAGGGCAGGAGGTGCCATGGTCTCCATGGGCCCCATGAGTCTCTGTGGGGCTGCAGGACTGGTCCTCACACTGGGGAACAGATACCAAGGGATGATGGATGCTAAGCAGCTGGCTGCAGCCCAGGTAACCCCGGAGGGTGCCCAGGAGCAGGCTCTGCTCACGACTCTTACTGACTTCCCATAAGGAAAAAGACCACAACCCTCCTTAGCTCTGCAGCAGTGGTTGGGGAGGGCAGCACCTGGGGAGTACACGTGGGTGCATTGATAGGGGCTCACACAGGACAGGCTCCAGCACTCACAGACTCTGTGGGCTGCTGGAAAAGAGTCTGTGAGTCGGGTCCTCTCTATTACTCTGGAGGATTTCAGTGGGACTGTGCACCCCTCCTGGAGGGGCAGTAAGCATCCTGGGCATGGAGAGAAGTGTGTGCCCTGCCTTGGGGTCACTGTGTGCCCTCTCTGGGGTACCATGTACCCTTTCAGTGGGGACCATGCATCTGCCTGGGACCATGTGTGCTGCCCCGGGGTGGGGGGCCGTGTATCCTGCCCAGAAGCTACTGTGCATCTTGCCTTGGCGGGGATGTAGACGAAAGTGACCAAAGCCTGGGGAGGACCACGCACCCTGCCCGGGGGCACCCTCTGTCCTATTTGCGATGAGGGGCACTGTGCATCCCTCCCGGCGTGGGAACTCTCTCTTGCCATGGGTAAGCACCGCACGCCTAGCCCAGGGAAGCGGCAGAGCAGGTCGGTCGGAAGGCAGCAATAGCAGCAGCAGCAGCAGCAGGAGGAGGAGGAGGAGGAGGAGCAGGAAGGGATGGAGGCAGGGCGGGCGGCGGGAGCGGCCGCTGCCTGAGCGCTTCCTGCCCGAGCCGGGCGGATTCCACAAAGGGCTCGGCGGTGTGGCCTCCCCGCCGTCAGCCCCCGCCATGGCCAGCGCCAGCTCCATCGATGCCGTCAAGAAGAAGATCCAGAGCCTGCAGCAGGTGGCCGAGGAGGCGGAGGAGCGCGCCGAGCACCTGCAGCGGGAGGCCGATGCCGAGCGGCAGGCCCGGGAGCGGGTAAGGGCCGCTGGGATGGGAAGAGGAGGGCGGGGGGCATCCCGGCAGCTCCTCGGGATGCCCCGCCGGCTCCAGCCCCGCTGCTGGCATCCCTTCTGGCGGGTCGGCCCCTGCCCCCCTGAGCCCCAGTAGCTGGCTGGCTGCCTCCGGGGCTCAGGAGCGCTGGGAGGTTCCCGGGGAGCCGCGGGGAGCTACCACCCAGCTGGCGAGGGCCCCGGGGCAGGGAGCTGGGTGCAGTCCCTGCCTGCGGGCAGTCTCCACCAGCCGCCTCCCTCCTTCGTCGGTCTGGCGAGAGAAGATGCTGCATGCAGCGAGGCTCCCCAGGGCTTCCCGGCTGGCCGGGCGCAGGGCGCGGGCAGCGGCCAGCCCTGCCTTGGGATCGGGTGTCTCCTGGGAAAGGATCCTTTCCTTCGGAGGCCGGCGTGCACAGCCCAGAATCCCACGCCCAGGCTCTTGTCTGGCTTCCAGCAGACTGCCGTTCGGGTCGCAGAGCTTTAGCTCCAGCCTGTCCCTTCGTGTGGACAAGCCACCCCTTCACACTGCCTCAGGCCAGAATTTCCATTTTGGCAGCGGGATGGCATGCCCAAGCTGAAGCTTTTTCCCGGTTTGTCTTTGTAGTTGTTGGAGCTTTATGTTTTCTTCCTTTCTTTCTGTTTCCTATGCCCACTCATTCAACATTCTCACCATATCAGGAGCGGCAGAGCTGGGTGCGGTACCCGGGTTGTTGTCACTCGGGCTCTGTGTGAAGGAAATGGCCCCTTCCTGCAGCCTCAGATCGGGTTCCCTGGTCACTGGAAGCTGCCGGGAGAGCTCATGTTCCCAAGTGTCCATCCGGGCAGCTCTGACCCACTTTGGGGGTGATTCCCTGGGAAAAAAAAAAAAAATCTACCGACGCAGTGAAGCTGATGCTGCAGGCAGAGCATTGCCCGTGGGTGCCAGCACCAGTTCCCCATTGGGCGGTCTGGCAAGGGACAAGGTCTCAGAGTGTCTGCAGAAAGGGCTTGGGCAGCCATGGGGCAGAGGCAGCTGTGGGGCTGGCAGCCGTCCCCACCCTGCCAACTCCCCACAGGGGATTGCAGGTGCTTAGTGGGGCCATGACACTACATTGCGTGACAGCCCCTTGCTACTCCCATAGTCCCTGTGCTTGGCTAGTATTCCCTGGGGCATTCCCAGTGCTGGAGCATGAGGCTGGATGTGTCCATGCACTGCAACCAGCCAGTCCTGCTGCAGCCTGTGAATAAACAGGGGCCACTGTCTCCTGGGTTGGTGCATGGAGCTTCTTCCCACGGTGAGGTCTTATTGCCACACATCCCTTGATATTCGGGGGTTTGTCTGCCTCACACCCCCCTAGTGGGAAGCAGGGCTGAGAGCTGCTGAGGCAGCATTTCCTGACTGTGGCAATGGAGCAGGAGGCCTTTACCAAATGGAAAGAGTGCAAGGCCAGGCATCAACAGGCTGGCAGAGGGCCAGGGCCACTGCTCCTGGCCAGCCCCAGCTCCCAGCCCTGTGCGTGGGGAGCCTGAGAAAGGGAGGGCTCTGGTCCTGCCAGCCTCATCTTGGCCAGGCGCCAGCCTGCCGAGGGCGCCTCGCTCCACTGCCCCCAGCACTGTGCTGTACATCAGCTGGGGGGGGCTCCGTGCTTGGCTTCAGGCTGCCCTGTTGCACAGGGCCCTGGGGGTTCCTGCAGGAGAAGCTCCCAGCTCACTCCACCGCCTCTGTAAACAGGAAATCTACAAGCAGCTCCGATCTCCTTTTCGGGAGCGAAGCCACACAGGGCATTCCTCCCCCTTTACTCACTGCTCTGCAAACCCCAAATACCATCCCCATGACGGCATGGCTGCTATGGCCACCCTGCCCCAGCAAACGTGCCCTGTCCCCCTCCAGGGTGGGAGCTGGAGGTGTGAGGACATGGTGGGGCTGCACATGCCAAACTGGTGCTCAAGGCTGGGAGAAGCCAGCTTCAAACAGCCACTAGGGATGGCCTGTAGAGAGACAAGGGAATGCATGGTCAGGCATGCCATTCCAGTGAACATGGGCCTATTGCACAGTGCCAAGGGGCATTCTGGATGGTAAACAGGAGTAATCATTGAAAATGGTTTTATCAATATACATATTTGACATGGGGTGACTGAGGGGTTTCTGTTCCCCCAGGCTGAGGCTGAAGTGGCTTCCCTCAATCGCCGTATCCAGCTGGTAGAGGAGGAGCTGGACCGTGCCCAGGAGCGTTTGGCCACTGCCCTGCAGAAGCTGGAGGAGGCTGAGAAGGCGGCTGATGAGAGCGAAAGGTGGGATGGAAAAGGACAGTGGGAGTGGTATCAGGTGACCATTGATTGCAGACAAGCCCCCTTAGTTTTGCAGTGGGGTCCCTCTGAGGTGACCTTGTTGGGGTTTATGTTGTTTTAACTGCAGACTTCAAAGGGAGAGAGCAAAGCCACAATGCAAAGAAGTCCCCCAGATACAGACGCCCTTATCCAGAGCACACATAAAATCCTGAAAATTTTATCTGGTATTTATAAAAGCACCAGACTGTAACCAAAGCCAGAGGAAGATATGAGCATGTTTTGTTCATATCATATGAGCATGTTTTGCTCAAGGACACAATAACAGCCCAAGAGGGAACCTCTGTGCTGGTAGCTAAGGTCAGATTTGAGGACAAGACAGCTTCAGTCAAAAAGAGTTCTACAGGGTGTATGTTGCCCCATCTTCATGGCAAGCAGGCTTCCCAGACTGGAGCTGTGCATGCAAGGGCAGTCATATTGTATGGGAGTGCTCAGACATGTCACAGCGTTCCTGGCAGTTACATGAGCTCTTCCCTCCACTGGCAAAGATCAGTTTGAGCAACAGCATCTGAGTGAAGAGGAGAAGAGTCTGCAGGAGTCCCTTCTGTGGGGGTTTGGTAGTCCCCTGTTTGTGAGCATCACCCTGAATGAGAAAGGCTTTGCCACAGGATGTTTTCTAGTATTTCCTAAGGGCTGCCAGCCTGACAGGCTGTTTTTGTGGAGGTTGTAGCTGGTTCATCCTGCGCTGCACACCTTTTCCCCCCAAACATGAGTTAGCACCTGCCTGCTTGAGGGGCACCATAGCCATACCTCACTCTGGAACGCAGCCCTGGGGCCAGCTCCACTGTAATTCTGCACAGGAGCATTTTTGGGGTACTGGTGGTGTAATCCTACTATGTGCTGTCCTCCCTGAGCAATGTCCCATGTCTCTGAATCTAAAGGGAGGTGTGGTTAGGGTACAGGATGTGCAGATGGACAGGCAGGATGTGCAGATGACCCACAGACGACCCACCTTGACCCACGGCAGTAACATCTCCTGGCATGGTCTTTCCTCAGAGGCATGAAAGTCATCGAAAACAGGGCCATGAAAGATGAAGAGAAGATGGAACTCCAGGAAATGCAGCTGAAGGAGGCAAAGCACATAGCAGAGGAGGCTGACCGCAAATATGAGGAGGTGTGTACCCCATTCCCCAGTCCTGACACCCTGGCAACACCCAGAGCCATCTCCTCATAGCTCTGTGCCCCCAGCTGGGGCAAGCACGGGACTAACATGGTGACTTGCTGCCATGAACAGGTTGCCCGCAAGCTGGTTGTCCTTGAGGGAGAGCTGGAGCGCTCAGAGGAGAGGGCAGAGGTGGCGGAGAGGTGAGTGGGGGTCCTGGTGGACAGCGTGCAGGGGTCCCACACAGCCCTCGTCCCAAATCCCTGGCAGACATGGGGATGGGGATGTCCGTCCCTGGAAGCAGCAGGGTCTGTCATTGGGGTGGTCTTTGGGATTGTAGGCTGGGGGTAGGGGTGTGCCAACCCACCAGCACCACATCCTTGACCTGTTCTCTGCTGTCCCCCTCCCGGGGTGCCCCTCTTCCACCCCAGCCGAGTGAGACAGTTGGAAGAAGAGCTGCGGACCATGGACCAGTCTCTCAAATCCCTCATTGCCTCAGAGGAAGAGGTACTGGGGCAGGGGCGCGGGGCAATGTGCAGCAGCCCCCTCTCTCTGTCGCTGTCTCTCGAACCATGCGAGCCACCTCTCTCCTTTCTGCACCACTGCCTCCACCACCGGTCTCCCCTCACCTCCCTCTCCAGTAGGTTCAGGCCGGGCATGCTCCTCCATCCCTCCATCCCTGCTTCCCCTTGGCGGGACCAGCGAGATCTTGGCTGGTGGTGATGCACGAGGTATCCGTGCAAGGAAGCACAAGGAACGGATGAACAGATGCGTCCTGGCAGCTCCCGCTCGCAGTGGCTCTGCTCCTGGTCCACCTGCACTGAGTTTTCTCCTCTCTCAACTTGTTTTCTCTCTTTCTTTCCTGCTTCCCCATGCCTGTTATTTCTGCTCCTGCCTCTCTCCTGCCCTCTGGCCCCACTCCCCCCCTCCTGCCGGCCCTGCTTGGGATGTAGTAAATGTGGTGACCTAGAGGAGGAGCTGAAAATTGTCACCAACAACTTGAAGTCCCTGGAGGCCCAGGCTGACAAGGTAGGACCTAGTGAGGCTCCTGGAGTTGGGAAGAGTGTGTGGGGTCTGGGAATGCTTGCAGTCTCCTGCTGGGGTGAAGGACAGCTGGAGGCATGCCTTGGTACTCACAGGTGCCTGTCTCTGTCTATGCAGTATTCCACCAAGGAGGATAAGTACGAGGAGGAAATCAAGCTTCTAGGGGAAAAGCTGAAGGAGGTAAGGGGTGTAGGCATGAGCTGCACTGAATCAATGCAGGCATGAGCTTGCCATCCTGAATGGGTTTTGACCCCATTATGCCTATGTCCTCTCATGGTGTCCTAAATTGCAGCCCTGCATCATAGCAGGTACCTGGGTCTGGGACGACCTTCGTAAGTCTGTTCTGATTTAGGGTGTGAGGCTCCATGGAGCCCTAGTCACTTTCTGTCCCTTGCCTTTCCCACAGGAGGGCTTCTGGAGAAGGGTACCAATCTACAAATAGGGCAAATTTGGAGTGCAGTACAGCCTGCACTACCCATTGCAGCTCACCTTTTCCCCACTGTGCTTCTCACAGGCTGAGACCAGGGCGGAGTTTGCAGAGAGGTCTGTGGCGAAGCTGGAGAAAACCATTGATGACCTAGAAGGTAAAATGTCCCCACCAGCTCCGTGTCCCTCTTTCCTGGGGCAGCACTGGACACACCATGCCCCTAATGGGGCTGGACAGTGCTTGGCCAGAGGGAGGGGATGGGCAGGAGTTCTGGGAGCAAAGATGCTGTGGCATCTGGTATGGGAGCACAGAGCTCCTGGGGTCTGGGCCCTGCCCTCAGGTAGGGAATAGGGTCACATCCTTGCTGCCTGTGCCCGCACACCTCTGCTGCCCTCAGCCTGCTGTTCACAGCCACTCTTTCTCTCCATCTTGTGTCCTCCACTTTACTCCACCATCTTCTCCCTGCCTGCCCCCACCTGCAGATGAAGTGTATGCACAGAAGATGAAGTACAAAGCCATCAGCGAGGAGCTGGACAATGCACTTAATGACATCACCTCCCTCTGAGCCCCACGCTGGGCACCAGCACTGCACCTGCTCCTTGCCTGTCTCCTCTCCCCAGCTCAGCTGTTTGCCTGCCTGGCCATCCCACCTCTCTCCCTTACCCTCTCTGTCCTCCTCTGTCCTACCTAGCCTGTGCCTGTCCATCAGCTCCTTTGGGACAGGAGCTGATTTGGGGTGTTCCCGCTGTACCCCTCTTGGGGAGACAAGATGTAGGTGCTTAGAGCTGTTTGTTCAGGGCAGGAGAGCAGCCCCGCATACTGACTGGACAGTGTAGTTGTAGGCCCGTGCCACAGCATTGCCCTGGGGATGAGGACTGTGCCCATAAGCCCTTTGTTCCAGCAGCTCCCTCCTTGGCTCCCCAGCAGCAGAAGCACTGGGGACCCTGCAGCTCCGGTTCTGGGGGGTCATTTCCCACCCCCATATACTTCCAGCAAAGTTCCCCCCCGGTGCTGCTTGCTGGCCCCAGCATGGGGATGACCTGCATTGGGGAAGCGGCACCTCCACTGCCAAAGCTCAGGCCTGGGGGATAGAGGGTTGGATCCAACTGTGCAGACACCTTGTTCCCCGGCAGGCAAGCGACCCCCACTCCTCCCTCACCCTTCTGTCCTTTGCACATTGCTCTTCAGTTTGCATCTCATGACTTTTCTTTTGTGTTCTGTCCCTCTGGGTTAATGAGTTGATATCAATAAAATGTTAACATTGGTTTCTCCTTTGTTTTCTTCATGCCACTCTGTCCCTCATCTCCTGCCTGTCTCATGTGGGTACTTTCAGCAGTGTTGTAGGGGGTGGTTGCAGGCAGCTCACAGCCACAGGCCCCCATGGCTGAGACCCAAGAGGCTCCCATGCTGCCAAGCTGAGCGGGGCAGGGCCATTGTGCTGACCCCAGCCACCCTCTGACTCGTACACAGCTTTCCTCATCTCATGCCATCTTCTCCATGAGTCTTTTGGCGTGAAATGTCAGGGTTAGACCGGGTCCCGTCCATTCCCTGTCTCCATTCCCAGACATTGCCTACAAGCAGCAATCTCAGCACTGTCATAACTCCTGCATCACCTTCCGTTGGTGAAGAGGCTGGTGCTACCCTTCAGCAGTGATCTCTTGTGATCCCTCAATTGGTCCTGATCCACCTCCTCCTTCCTCACCACCTTACCATGTCCCAGCACCCAGTTTCCAAACTGATGAACCTATAGCCTTGTCCCTGCACCAAGACTGGCTGCCTCCTGCCAGTCCAGCTGTATGCCACCACTGGCTGGGTAGCTTGTGATGTTTCCAGTGAAGGCTTTCAGAAATGCTGTTTCTTTCACTAACTCACTTTTTTCTCTCTCTTTCCTGTGCTGCGTTGATGTCTCCATTTTCTCTAGAGCGCTCTCAGCAGGAGGCGGAGAAAAACCGTGTTCTCACTAACGAGCTGCGGGTCATCCTTACTGAACTTAACAACTGAGCTGCCCAGAGCTCCTGGCCCTGGCCCAGCCTCCTTGCCCCATTTGGCCAGGCTGGCTCTGGGCTGGGAGCCCCGCCCTGCTGGGGTGAGGCAGGCTGTGAAGCCTTGCCTTATCCTCATAGGCATAACTACCCTGCTTGGGCAGGACAGGGAGCCCTTCTGGAGTTGATCCATTTTTTGTGGGAAAGATATGAAGGGTTTTGTGATGTCCTGGGATGCCCACATAGTGATAGCTGTCCTCTGGCATCATCCTGGCTCTGCTGGGGAGCGATGGCAGTGGTTTGTATTGCTGCCTTCCTCCCCTTGTCCCAGGAGTCACTGGGCAGCCTCTTCATCCTCACCCTGGTAACCCCAAACTGCAGGGAGGATCCCCTTAGAAGGAGGTCCTTAGAGGGTGGTGGGAAGGCTGGGAAAAGAGCTGGAGATCCAGCAGCACCCACTGCCCCAAACTTGGGACAGGGAAGAGGCTAGCAGGGCAGACTGGGAGATGGGTCTGGATGGACAGCAGTCTTGTTCCATCCCCATCTCTAGGGGAAGCAGATGCCATTTGGAAGTGAACACTGGAGGGAGACTGCCTTGGCAGCAGGCTGCCTGGCAGAGCTTATCCTTGTAGCCTTGTTAGCTCTGCTCCTTATCTCTCTCTTGTCCTCTGCCCACTCTCTTGGGCTGTTTATGGCCTGGTTTCTCATTCCTTTTCTTCACGGAGCACTGCTGGGTCATGCATCAGGCATTGGTTCTCTGCTTCTACTGGCCAAGGGTTTGTGCACGTGCCCACGGATGGCCAGTGGTGATGCCCCAGTGTCTGGCCAAATAATGGTACACTGCTGCACAGTGCTCAGCCATGGGCAATAGGGCACTCTGGGAAGATGGAAATACTGAAGCATGGTAACTGCCTAGTGACCAGCCTGACTAGCCTGGCTTCCCTGGCAGATCCCACAGTGGCTGGACTCATCCCTACCAGAAATGGGGCTACTTGTGTGGACTATGCTCCACAGGGGATGCCCCATTTGACTGGAGGCCATTGCTGTACTGAAAATGTCCATCTGTGTGTGTGTGTCTGTGCTTGGTGTGGTGTGTGTGGGTCCTGCTGCACCTGGGTACGTTTGGGTTGTGTCTGTGTGTGTGGCTGGGTGTCCCTTGTATTCACAGAGAGCCTGGCCAGTGCCAAAGAGGAGAACGTGGGGATACACCAGGTCCTGGACCAGACCTTACTGGAGTTGAACAACCTCTGAGCTGTCCTCGCAAGCCCCATCCCTTTTCCCTACCCAACACATGCACCCCACTGGCATGCTCAGGATGTCGTCATCAGCTGAACTGCATCTTGGCCAAATCCACACCTCCATTGAGAAGGGAAGCTCAGCAGACTTGCACTGTTGCTCAAGGGGATCTTGTTTGTGCACAGCCTAAACGGCTCTGTCCTGTCTTTATGTCCAAATATTAAAGCAGTTTGGCAAGAGAGATGGCTATGTTTGGCTCTTTGGGTGAGTACAGGCACTGGGAGAGGAGGTGTGGGTCAGCCTCCCCAGTTCATGCATGGAAGGTCTGCAGGACCTCTGTGGCTCTGGCAGGCTCAGAACAATAACCATGTGATTTGGACTGTGTTCCCTCATCTCCATCACTTCCTTGGAACGCTGAGGAAACCTCCAGGTCTCAAGCTCAGTCCAAACTCACCATCCTCTTCAAGTACACGGTGATAAACCATGTCACTAGTGTGTCCCCTTTTATAGTCTGCAGGCTACTGGCTTGACAGCTGGGGAAGCTACAAGGTTCTTGACATCTCCATGGAGGGTTCATGTTTATGACTATGAGGAAACACACAAGCACATGATCATGCATGTACATATTATTAGTTGTCAGAATCTTCTCCAGGTACGGGATCAGCTGCTCACCCTTTGTACTGGTTGCAATTTCTGTTGCCAGTGACTGAATGCCTGCCTGAGGCACAGCTGCAGAAGCTAGCATATATTAATGCAGCAAAGTGTTCAGGAAGTTTCTTCCTGGCCTGCTGTATTTTCTCCAACACAAATTGAAGAGCAGCCGGATGAGTCTCATTGCTGTTACCAAAACAGGCTGGATTTCCTGGGGATGCCCAAAGCCGTTATCTGGTCCTGCCCTTCGCTTCAGGCTCCTCCATGATGTGGACCAAGCCCTGTTGTCCCACGCTACCCAGCGGATATCCCTCTTAAAGTATATCCACATACTGCCAGGAAACACAATTCATGCTGACCCCTTGTCAAGCCAGACCCAGCAAGAGACTGACAGGGATAGCTTTTGTTATCTGCTTTCCTTTATTTGCTGTGCTTCTCGGGTCAGGAAAGGAGGGTGTTGAGATTGCATCTCTTTCCTGCCCAGGTGCTGCTGGCCTCCTGCCCTCGCTGTGGCCCAGTAATTCTGTTTTGTGGTTTTAAGGCCTTCTACAGCAGGGAAAAAAAAGCTCCCCATGTATGGGGTGCTCCTCTTCAGTTCATTCTTCCAAAGTTGCAAAGTCTGCTGTGAGCTGCAGCCTCCCACCCTGGGCCTGGAGGAGCTGGAGGGGAGGACAGTACATCGTGTCTTGGACTGCTGAGCTGTCCCTGCACAAGGGCTGGAGCTCCTCCTTAGGCCCGCCTTCCTCTTCTGCAGTGCATCAGCTGAGCCATTCTGTTGTTTAGTCAAAGCACCTTCCAGGCAGGGGGTTGTCTGCCTTTGAAAAGAACCAGTGTGTAAAAGCTCCTCTCCTCTGGAAGCCTGCACCTTGCACTGCAAACAAGCCTGCCCTGTGCCCCGGTCAGGGTGCGTCCCAGTGCCCAGCCTCTGGGCACCCTTTGCCTTCCTGCTGGGACAAAGAACCCTTTCACACCCACTGTTTTTTTCCCCATTAGCTGCTGCTGCCTCCTGGTTTGGACCAGTCCACTTGACTTAACTGTTTACATCTCACTGCAAGAGGCTTTTTATTCCTTTGAACTGCCTGTGATTTGGCAGTGAGATCCTGACTGCTGTTCCCAGCTGATGCTCAGCCTGAGAAAGACATGAGCTATGTCATGGTTCAGCAAAGCTTTGCATTTCCTCCATTCTTCCACCCATCTCCTTTCCCCTGTGGCCCCACAGAGAAATAGGTAGGCCAGGGAAAGTTCTGGGAGCACAGGGCACTGTGGAACTGCTGGCATGTGAACATATCTCCCCACAGGTGTCACAGACCCATGCTGGGGACTGAAAGTGCCTGTGTCCTCCTCCCTTCCTCTCTCTCCACCTCTCCCATGGAATTTCAACCTTTGGATTTGTTTATTTTGGCCTGGCAGACTGAAGATCTCCCCAGAGAGCTTTCAGCCCTGCTGTTGGTTGCCACCCCATTGATATACCAGCACATTAACTTTCAGGAACCTCTCACCTCTGCTCTCTGATCCAGTTTTCTCATCTCTCCAGTGCCTCATTTCATCTCTGAATCCTTCCCATTCAATGCCCTTGAATTGCATGCTGGAGTGGGAGGACCACACAAAGAGCATCTGAGATATTTTGATGAGAAGTGTCAAACTGCAGAGCCAGGCACAGACTACTGCCACCCCTCAGTCTCTCCCTGCATCTACAGCTCAAGACATTGGGGTGAGGGCCAGAAAAACTGTGTTGCCAGATTGTCAGGGTTTTGCAAGGCTCTGGGAGATTTCTAAATAGGTCAAGCCCCCTAAAGCCAAGTGCCACACAAATCTCCCAGCCCTCAAATTGATATTACTGACTTGTCAATGCCAGCAGAGGACAAGGCAGCTGGAGGGAAGCATGGATAGCCAGGACCATGTGGTGCCATATCAATTTTGTATGAGCATGCCCCATATGCAGTGCCTGGGGCTGTGCTGCCTGTGAGAGTGGAGTGTGCAGTACAGGAGGACATGTGGCCCCTGCTCCATTTGCCCAGGGGATCTGGGACCAGCACTGGAGCATCGCTGCTGCAAGACAGGCCGACAACAGGGTAACAGGCAGAAAGGGACTCTTGTGGACAATTCATTGCATTGGTTTAGTGGTTGCTGGTCACAAGGTTGATTTATTGTCTTTCAGAGCAAAAGAAAATAAATAAAAAGCACTTGTTATCAGGGTTCTATTATGTGATGCCTTTCTTGAAGGATATCTTCCTTATGTTGATGTTTATTTCTTTTGGGGATTGGGCTAGGATCATCATTTTGGTGAACTTCATAGTTCATTGCCTTAGGAGATGATAAAATAACTGGCCTTGATTCTATCATGCTGGTCCATGCTTCAGAATCACAGAATAGCTGGGGTCAGAAGGGATCTCTAAAGATCATTGCCACAATGAGGAGAGGCACTCTCAACTAGATCATGTTACTCACAGCCCCATCCAGCTTTAGCTTGAATGGTTCCATTGGTGATGGATGTGGTGATCACAAAGATCTGAGACCATTGTGGGCACTTGAACTTCTTCTTGCCATTGTCCTTCTCCTTGCTGCTGGAGCTCTCCTGCTCCCTGCAGCTGGCAAAGGCATGCTTCCTTCACCTGTCCAGCCAGCAGCCCACAGTGACCAGGACCAGAGCTGCTGCAGCACCTCAAAACAGCTACTGCTGCTGCACTGCAGCAAGGAGTGGGGCTTCCTTGGGGCCCCTCTTCCCCTCTACACCTGCAGCAGCCAAGTCATCTCATGATGCAGATATTCCTCATGCTCTTCTATCTGTTTGGCTGTGTCCATGTTGTCTTGGTCATGATGCTGCACTCTGGGCTGAAAAGTCAGCAGAGTCAGGAAGAACACAAGTCTTGAAGTCAAGGCCTGGTGGATGGAAAACGTGGATCTGGGCGGGAGGGAGCAGGGTGCTGGGGACACCCAGGATGTCCCCCCAAAGCCTCTCTGTGTCACCCTGTTCTTTTCAGCCTTCTGATGTTTACATTTTTGTAATGGAGTTTCTCATGAATTTTCACGTAAAAAATCTATTGTTATTGTAACTGTTCTTTTATGTTTACATTCTTCTTATAAGGAGGAGACTGTTGATGGACTGCTAGTTTGACTAGTGTGGTTGGACAGGTAGCAAACTTCATCCTCCAATCCCTGGTCATTATCCAAATTCTGTAAATCGAGGTCAAAGAAAATAAACTCGTGCTCTCTGCCCTGACAACTGACTGTGTGTGTGTTCCTCATTTCGTGTCCTCTGACGACATCTCTGGGCACCTGCCACAACTGAGAGGTCTAAGCTCCTCTTCCTTCAGCCCCAAGTACAGTTCTCTGCCCAGTGCTGCCCTGAGGTGCTTGCATTTCATCCTTAGAAATTCCCTGGCATTGCTTCCATCCCTATCCAGACCAGCATTCCTCTGCATGCACACTCACTGGTCACCAGAATCCAGGTGTGGTGGGGCTGGGGCAGCCTGGCGATGTCTCTGGTGATACCTCCTGCTGTGACCCATCCTCCCTGATGTCGAAGCCACCAGAGCCGCATCTCCCAGCTGGCAAGTCCTGGCCCTCGTATCCACCCTTCATGGAGCAAGCTCCCAGAGGCTCTCTCGGCCAAGCCGGCAGAACCCACAGAGCTGTTAACTGAAAGTAACACACGGATTGTAAGGATATATCCCTGGCTTACAGACCTTCTCTGAGCCAGGTGGGCTGACTCTGGGCTGTTTTGCAAAGTTATGAAACCTTAGGGAGGGACAAAACTATTCCCCTCTCTCCCCCTTGTGCTGGAGAACGTCTTGGCCTTGTAAACCCTGGTGACCAAGCCAAACATCAGCAGTGTCCCTGGAACAAGTGGAAAATATCCTGTGATTCTCACTGCCAGCTACCAACTTGCTGGCTGTGAGGACAAGCCCATGAGCTGGTGGGGATATGCTGGGACCCACTTTTCACTGCTCCCCTGGGATTTCCCTGGTTCAGGAGAGTCCTTTGTACTCCCCACTGGAATGCTCTGCTGTGAATTGGGCCTTTTAGAAACAGGGCCTATTTTCCATGACTTAACGAAACCCAGACCCCTCAAAAGCCTCTTCTGACCTTGCTGCATGTGCCAAGACTGGCCTGGGTGTGGTATTTCTGCCAGCTCAGCAGGTGCCGAACTACATCCAGCGCTCCTGTCCAAAGTCTTCCGGAGGTGGAAAGGGAGTGTGTTTGGGGTGCAGGTGTCTGTAAGTGGGAGTGCCCTGAAGTGCCTTTCTGTGTCAGTCTCATTGAAATGGGGTTGTAACGGAGGTGCCAAGTGGAGGGAACACAGAACCCCTGAGGGGGACAGCCTGCACACCTCACCCAGCCCCGCTCCTGGGGGGCCGCGCAGGGCCCCACTCACGGGGTGGTCGTGGGGACGAGGCCAAGCTGCCCTGGGCGCAGGCTGCGTCCCCACAGGATCCGGGGACATGCCAGGCTGGGACAGACCCACAGGAATCATCGACTCCAGCTCCTGCTCCTGCTCCTGCACAGGACCCCCAAGGGTCACACCGTGTGCCGCAGAGCGATCAGCAAAAGCTTCTTAAGCTCTGCCAGGCTGGTGCTGCGACCCCTTGCCTCGGGAGGCCGTTGCGGAGCTCCACAGGCCGCAGCCGGGCCCTTCCCGATGCCCAGCTGCCCCCCTGACTGACGGGCCGGGTCCCGCCCCGCGGGCCCGCCCCGGGACGCCGCTTCCGGCGGCGGCGGCGCGCGCACGTGTGACGTCATCGGCCCCGGAAGGGCGGCGGAGGGGGAAGGGGCCGCGGGGCCCGTCCGGTCCGAGCTCCGGGTCCGACCCCGGTCCCGTGTCCCCGCTCCCGCCGAAATGACGCTCGCCGTCTTCTTCGGGTGCACCTTCATCGCCTTCGGGCCCGCCTTCGGCCTCTTCATCTTCACCATCGCCCGCGACCCGCTCCGCATCATCATCCTCATCGCCGGGTCAGTCAGCGATGCCTTGTGCTGCCGTGGTGCGGGACCGGGATCGGCTCCGCGAGCGGTGTGGGCGTGGCGGGGGGCGGGGGCTCAGC
>VWYO01024754.1:99846-112884 GCA_013400275.1 Rhadina sibilatrix
AAAAAAAAAAAAAAAAAAAAAGGTAGAGCTTGGCAACTCCCCTCCTGCCCTAGCCTTGGGAGGCTTTGGAACAGCTTCTGTAAGAAAGTAGTAAAAGAAAGACTTGGAGGTAAATGGAAAATATGATAAAGTATCTAAGAGGTTTACCAAAGATAGAGCATGCCAGCCTAACCCGATATCCTTCTTTGATAAGTGATATTCTAGACAAAGAAAATGCAGTAGATTTTATCTCTCCCAGCTTCAGTGAAGCATTTGATGCAGTGCCACATGGGAAACTGCTAGGCAGGCTGAGGACCACAATGATTAAAAGCCTAGAGCCATTAGCAAGCAGGCTGCAGGTGGAACGGTGCGGGAAGTGCCTTGCACCACTTTATGTGGTTATCGAGGCATTGCCCAGAGGCTTGGGACCAACCCTGTGCTGTTCCTATTAGTCACCTTCACAAAAGGTGTAGGAAATGCCATCAGAACAGAAAAGGAACAGGATGTTGAACAGAAAACCCCCAGTGACCTCAGGGAGCAGCAATGGGCAAAAATTCAGTGATGCAGAGCAAGAGTCACACCTGAGGATTGATAGTGATTTCTACTCATGCCTGGAAATCACCAATGCAAGAAAGGCCTTCAAGGAGAAATAGAGGGTGAGCATTCAGGCATCCCTCAGGCAGGGGACTGTGTGCCTGGCTGGGAGGTCCCAGAGAGCACAGCCTCCAGGAGGGGTCCCCAGCACTGTCTGTCCTGCAAGATTTAGAGGAGGGGTGTTCACTGCAAGCTTGTACCTCTGGCAGATCCTACAGAATTTATCTATTGTATTTTGGATTGAAGTAGCTAGCTGGAGTGCTAGGATCTGCCTGTTTGCTCTTGACCATGCATCTCCTAGTCCTGCTACTGTTATGTCTGCAAAACTAAGGATAAAATAGGTTTCTACAAACCAGTCTTCCCCAGGCAGGGTGAAAGAAGAGCAGAAATGGGAAAGAGGAGCACCCTGAGACTAGTGCTGCCATGTCACTCGCTGGGCAGGTCTAACCCATGCAAGATGCTCTGTTTCTGTAAGATACACAAAGCACTGACTCCTGCTGCTGATCCCATCACTGCATCCCTGCTGCTGGGAGCAGCCTGAACACACTCATGCACTCCTTACCAGGAGAGTGCTTCACTGAAGGGGTGGTCTGGAAACTCGCCAGCACCCGTCTCCCGTGCAGGTTCTGCACAGGCCGGTAGTTGTTGTGCAAAAGCTTGTCATCAGGGCCTCTCAGGATTGAAGCCAGCATTGACATCTGGAAGGAGAACATTGTGAACAGAGCAGCATCCATCCCGTCTTTGGGAGCAGATGAGCTGCCGTGCACTGGCACAGGATACCTGCACCAGCTTATGGGGACAGGCTGGGAAAGACCCAGTGAGGACCTCATTGCCCTGACAAACCTGGTGATGAGAGAGCAACAGTGTCTGGTTGAAGACTGTCCATTTGACTGTCTGGTAGCAGGGAGGGGTGGTCAGAGAGCCATTATAGTGGAAGTAGAGTTTCAGGTTGGCAGGCAGCAGACCTGCAATGTTAAATCCGGACACCAAAGTTTCATGTCCTGGGGGATGAAACATGATGGGAGTGAGACTGGTACAAACCCCTTGGAGGACAACAGCATGAGGATCATGGGCAGTCTGGCACTGCATATGCCACTGCAGCCATTGGAGAAAGAGGAGTTGGTTTGCCCTGTGGAGGCAGGGGAAAGCAGGTGGGCTGCCTGCTGCAGCCTTGCTCTGCTGAGCATCTGGTTTCTCTACTGGGCTGCAGCCCCTGAGACAAAGCACAAGATGGGACAGAGCCTTACCTACTTCTTGGATTTCGGCCAGATGGTCAAGTATTTCACGGTAGTATTGGTTCTCCTCATGCCCAACCTGCAACACAGAGACTCCACGGTAGCGGCAAGGCCAGGAGCCAAAGGGAGATAAGACAATGAGAGTACTGCCAGAAGGGAGGTATTGCTCCTTGAGAGAGGCACCCTACCCCAATGTCCCCTTCATTCTTATCAGGCCTGATCTGCCCTTTCTCTCCCTTTCTTCTAAAATACATTTGCACCTCTGCCAGTCCCCAAAACTGTCCAACCCTGCCCACCCCAGTCCCATCCTCCCCCTGCTGATCCATGGAACTCACCTCCAGAAAGGCTCCCAGTACAGCCAGGCCATCTGGGTGAACCATTGCCTCTGTAAAGCTGTCATACTTGGTATTGTAGTGGACCACATGGATCTGGAAGGGAAAAATGCAATCCCAGTGCCGGATGGACACCACTGGGAGATGTTCACTCCCACAGGGCTACAGCCTGCAAATACAGGGGCTATGAGAGACATGCAGGTGTGATGAGTACCACAGCAGGGGAGGGAAATTGCTGATGGGACCAAGAAAATCTGCTGCTGCAAAGCAGCCAGCATGGAGCTGTCTGCAGGAATTTTCCCAGATCAGAAACAGCAAACAGCCCTCTGTCTTGCATAACAGGGGCTAATACTGCAGAGTCAATCTCATCGTAAGGACAGCAGCTAGAGAAGGAGGGATATGACCAGATGGGAGCTGGCAGAGCAAGAGGAGAGTGTGTACAGAGTAAACAGTCCCTGTAGCTCCCAAAGCAGGCTCACAGCCTCCAGGGAAGGTGGCTTCCAAAGCCTGGGGACTGCCATAGCTCCTGCTCCATCAGCCTAGGACCAGGCTTCAGCATGAGTCTGGCTCAGCACCAAAATGTGGCTGGCTACCCTGAATTCCACTGCTGCAGAGCTGCCCAGGATCCTGGCCAGGAGTTACAGCCCACATCCAGTGACAACTGGAGCCATGGGCGACGAGCATGATAGCATTCCAGTGTCTTCCCTGCCCAGCACCATGAGAGAAAAGATGCAACCAGCACCATGAGGGCTCCTTACCTCGGCAGCAAAGCGTCGCCCATTGACAGTGTGCTCGGAGCCGGGTCCCCCTGGGGAGCCCCAGTGCAGGTGCAGCTGCACAGCTTGGTACTGCTGGGCATAGCCACCAGTGAGGGCCAGGGACCCAGGCAGCTCAAGGACAACTGCAGAGAGAGAAGGAAGAGGGTAATACAACGTAAAGCCCACTCCATTCCACAGGTATGCAAAGGAGGTGTCTCAAGGGAAGCAGTCAGCCTGGGTTTCTAGAAGCTGGTCATAACAGAAAACCTTGCTTTCCGTCTGTCATGAGGCTGTGGGCAAGCCTGCCAATGTGTCAGGGTTCAGCTTCTGACTTAAGGTTGTAGGATACTGTAGTAAACACGTCAGCTTCAAAAATAGCTTCTACAAAAATGCTGGAAAGTGAAGAGCCCCTCTGCAAAGACTCCTGGGGCCAGCTCCAAGCCAAATGTTATCCAACAATTTATTCAGTAAGTGAGAATAATATAAAGAGACCATGGACAAAATTCATAGAGAAAGATACTGGCTGAGTGGTGAGTACCTATGAGAAGGGCAGCTGGACAGAGAGAGCTGCAACTCTTGCCCAGCTGAGACCCTTCAAAAGATGCAGCCTGCAAGTGTAGACAGCACTGAAGCTAGGGGCACAGAAGCATTCAAAATTTGGAAAGCACTTGCAGCTAAAATTTTGCCTCTTTGGATACCACAGATTCATACCTCAGATGTTTTTTGTTGTTGTTATTGGGGGGTTTTGTTTATTTGTTGGGTTTGGTTTTGTTTGTTTATTTTTGTTTTGGATTTTTTTTTTCCCCTTTAATGTGTTTTTTCCAGGTATTTTGGATTTACATAGCAATGTGGCAAATCTAAAACTGAGTTACCTGGGCATGTGGCAAAAATATCAGAAGCATCCCTGGACTCTGATAAAGGCTGTCCTACCCTTTTAAGCATCCTTTCCTACTTTTTAATGTTAGGTCTTTTCCTTTTTCTCTTTCAGATGGGGTGTCCCACAGTAACATGGGGGATGTGGTACCAGTATGGGATTAACCACGTAACAGGGCTGTGATGAGTCATTGGCCATTGCCACGGGGTTCAGAGATAGAAAACACAAATACAGGGAGCGAGAAGCTGTTCCCTCCCTATGAATTTATCTGCTTTTACACTTCTTTTGTATCAGTAAACCATTGTTTTCCTTCTCCTAACTTCCTGAGTCATTTTCAGGCCCTCAAAAAAGCTTATAGAGCATATATACTTTGTTACCAAAATGAGTAACTGTACAAATATCTTATTGGGCTGGCAACTTTTTATTTATTTATGGCTTTTCATAAAGCAGAGCAGAGGTTGCCACAATAAAAAAAGGTATCTTAAAAGCATGTGAGAAAGTACTTCCCCCCTCCCCAATGAAAATGGTCTCACTGCTTTTCTAAACACCAAGCAACACCAGATGCCAGGGTGTCTAAAATAGCAACTACTGAGCTCAACTAGTTTAACTCTGCAGGCACATTAGGGCAGGAGGCCATAATACAGAGCTCTGTGCATGCAGCATGAGGCTGATCTGACCATACCCAGCAAGCCTGACCTGTCAAGTTTGCTGTATACACAGGTCAGCCTCATCTCGTTGGCTACCGGGGCGAGGAAGTGCCTTATCACCACCGTCAGCAAGTTCTTAAGTCCCTCTCTCCATAACCTTTTCTTAGCTTGGGGACTGGCAGGCACCAGCATGCACAAAACATTCTCCCTCCTCCAAGGAAAAGCTGGTAGCAACCAGGTCCAACCATCCTCAGCTGTGGAAAAATGCAGTTTCCCTCCATATCTAGAATATCGAGGCTGATACTAAACTAATGTGAATAAATTGTGTCCAGAACTTCACAAAAACCATTCTAGTATCGAAGAAGGAAAAAAAAAAAAAAAAAAAAACACCACCCAAACAAACAAACAAAAAACCTATAAAAATGTCTTAAGATCTTGAGATAGAATCCTTAGGTGCAGGCAAAGTAAAGTGGTCAATGTTGTGCCCTAAAAGACATATGTAGGTAACTTAAAATCTAATTCACATCCAGAGACTGATGAGTCCTTTGAAAGTGAAATGCAGCAGAAGAACCAGTGGCTGAAAACCTGCATCAGAAATATCAGGGACACATTTTTTTAAAAAATGTGGAGTTAACAAATTTCTGGAGCCAGCTCCCAAAGGCTCTGGACACCCTGGGGCTTCACATCATCCAGGAAAACAAACGGACCCGTAAAATTTCTACAGCTTGTTGCTTCCCTTTTGGCCTAGAAGGCAACAGGGCTGCCGCCTGCAAGACCATCTCCTTCCCAGAGCCCAGGAGAAGGGCATTAGAGGAGCCCTGTCCTGCTGGGAGAGTCTGAGCATCCTCTCTGCCCCCACCTGTGTGCCCATTGTTCTTCAGCTTGAGCTGCTTGCTGGCAGGCAGGCTGTAGCCAGAGAGCTGGATTGGCCGCAGGTCAGGGCTGAAGATGGCCTGAGCTGTGTCAACATTGATGGGTGACTGCTTTGTGCCCCCGCAGTCCAAGTAGTCTGTACTCCAGTGTTTCAGGTCTGGTGCAAGAAGGAAGAGAGGGACTGTCAGCGAGATCTCCGGAGTGAGAACACCTCCAGAAAGGTTTGGGGGTGTTGGGGAAGGGGACTGGCAGTGGCCAGGAAAGTAGCCACGCACATAAGTTTAGTTTCCATGAAGTTAGCTTGGGAGCAGCTTCATGCCAACATGTGACTGAATGCAGCTGTATCAGGAAAGGTCTCAGAGCATGGTGAGCTGCCAGGAAAGTCTATTTTTGGGTGTTTAGGAAGAGTGCAAGAAGATCATTTACAAGTGGACTTGGCAAGCTGAGGAGCTGCTGCCTTGCAGCTCATCACACACTTGCTGCCTTGCACAGCCCAGCCTGTGGCAGGTATCACCCCCGGTGCCGCTTGAGCAAGATGCCACAGTGCTCCTGGGCTAGTGGCAAAGGGCCACCTGACACGGCTGGGGTGGCTGCTGAAATGTCCACCTCTTCCCAATACCACAGAAACCTCCCTTTATACTACAGAGGGCTGCTTCTAGCCTGGCATGGGCCAGTGGAAGCCCAGGCTTGTCCCCAGGCCAGCCCCTGCCAGGACCCCTGTAAATATGGAACTGGGCATTAGCAGCTGAGCCAAACCCCAGAGTGATGGTGCAGTAAGTTTTAAGGGGTGTATCTGTCATAGCACTGTGGTGATGCCCACCATGGATGCTGTGGATAAGCCCCCCAGGCTTTGATGGGAGGGCAGGGCCAGGTAGGGTGGGGAGGGGGGTGACAGAGGGCAGAGGTGAAGACAAGCTAATCCTTGGGCTGGTCAAAGTCCCAGCATGGGCTGCAAGTCCCTCCTGGGGAGAGCAGCCTTTTCCCCCACTTGGCACAGGGTCAGGAGAGCTCTCGCCCTTCCCTGAGGGGCATCCCTCCACACCCAAGGGGCTGGGAAAGCCCTCACTGGAGCTACTGCTTCCTGGTGAAATCAGATCAACCCCTGGCTCTTCCGCCCATCCATGCCTGAGTATGGGCACTGTGTCAGGGTCAGGCAGGAGGGAAGGGTGAGTTGTGGAGTGTGCACAGAAGCCTTGTAATAATTAACCACAGCTGGCTCAGTTCCAGGATCTGCTGGGTAGTAGGAAAAAAGCAGAAGTAACTTCAGGGTATTTACCTTCATAGCTCCAGTGGCTCTGGCCTTGAAAAAAAAAGAAAAGAAAGAACCACATGAATGGAAGGGAAAGGTTGTCAGCAAACACACCTCTGCAAGGCAGCAGGTCTCTGGGCTCCCACTGCCTTCCATCCCCCTCCCTGCCTTTGCTTTCTCATTTCTCCCTCTGTCCCAGCAAAAGACATGTTCCCAGGGGGTACTGCCTCCTCAGAGCACAGCCGGGTCTCCTGCTGTTGTCAGTTAGAGGGAAAACCCCAGGGCTGACATTTTGTTGTCATCCTTAAAAAGGAAAAATCAGAGATACTGGCTTCCATTACGGAGCAGCTGTACCAGCAGCAGCTCCAGAGCAGCCAACAACTCCCACCGCCCCAAGACAAGGCACTTCACAAGTGCAGCTCTCACACTCCACAAGCAGTTTGGGCAGCAAGATGCACTTCACCATGCAGACAGCCTTCTCCCACCTGGGCAAGCTGCCCTGGCACTGACAGCAGAGGAGGACAGCAAACATCAAAACCTTCTCTTCACATCAGTGAGCGTCCCTGCAGTGGGGATGGACTTTCAGAGGAAAATGTGCCAGGCCAAATGCTCAGCTCCTGTCCCCAGTTCTAATTTATATGGCCACCCAAATTCCCACACAGACCTTTGTAAGGTCCTACCATGCAAAACCCTTTCCTTGGGAAAAGCAGGACGGCGGATGGGGGATCCCATGGCAGGACCTCTGAATTTCTTGTGCCATCCATGGGTCACACTGTGACCACACCAGGCCAAGATGTGATCTGAGCTTCCCACAGCTGGTGGTGTGGCCCCTCTGCAGATCTAGAGGGGAAAGGACCCTCCTGGGAAGGTCCTGAGAGTACCCAGTACACAAAAGGCTGGCCCTTGGACTGTCACTCTTCTCCAGGGCTGCCAGCAATGCCTGGATTCCTGGCACATCACTGGAGCTGGCCTTAGAAGTGCACCAGAACCTCTTCTCAGATGCCTCTGACCAAACACCTTGGCTATCACCCACCTTCTAAACAACCAGCTCCAGGCAAAGGGATGTGGGTCTCAAATTTGGCCCAGGGATGCATGGCCCAAAAGGACTGTGTGCCTCCTCTTACTGGCACAACAGGTAATTCATGCGCTCCTCCTCTGATTTGTCCTTACCAGCAACATTGTCACTGCAGACAGGCTGTTGGCACTTCCCAGCCTGAGAGTGCAGGAGCTGAGAGTGCCAGGGTGGGGCAGGTTTGGAGCAAAGGAGGGCTTTCATACAACAGCAGTGACATGGAGGAGCATTTAAGAGGTAGCATGTAAGTTGAGCCCAAATATCATCTCTTTCCTTTGGTGGGGCCATTTGTCTGCCAGCCTTGCCAGAATGCAGGAGGGGCTCAGCAGGAGCTGCTCTGTCCCCCGTCCCTGCCGATGACAAGAGCTAGCAACACGCACTTGCTATTAATAGGAGTGGATTCCAGCTCAGGGGTGAGAAAGGAAGAGGCAAGCTTTCCCAGGCCCAGATGTCCTATACAAGGCCCTAAGCCCAGCAGGATCCTGCCCTCCAGTCAGCAAGGATCCAGGCATGGGCACTGCTGTGGGTCTTGGTGCATCTGCTGCTCAGTAGAGAAGATGACCACAGCCAGACTGGGCTGGGAAGGGCTGGAGGGTGTTTAGGGGCACTGTGTGTTACAGAGATGGGAACAGACCTCAGGGTTCCCTCCAGCAGGACTGGTGACTCACCTCTGCCACATTTCTGACACTCAGGAGCAAGGCTCAGGAATCTCTTAGGTATTCCCAAAGGCATAGGAAAAAGGAGCAGCAAGCAGAGGACTGGGCAAGCCTCAGCTGCACGAACCAGGACACGTGTGCCCTAGGACAGACTGCAGTGCCCTCTCCATGTCTGCTTGCATGGCACTGCCCAGGGATGCACCCAGCTGTACTGCAGCAAGCTGAGATCCATTTACCCTGCCCACCTTGCTCACACAAAAGATACCTGCTGCCCAGACACCGACTTCGCACAAAATCCAGAGAACACGGACCTTCCTCTGGAAACACCGTGTATCATCTCCCTCACTGCTCCAACTCTCCTACTCATTCTGGCACTATCTGTACAAACATTCACATTGGGGAAGTCCTGGCACAGGTAAAGCACGGCACCTCAGGGCTGGCACATGATGCTTTGGTTCACTGCACATGCCTCAACTGGCACAGTCTGCCCTGACACCCCACTTTTTGCCCACCTCCAGGGACTCTGCCTGGACAGAAGGCAGCTCAAACATCATATCACAGATTGAGCAATAGCCCCGTGCTGGCACCTGCCCTGCTGTGTCAGCATTGTGCCAATTACCTCAGGTTCATACATCTCCCAGCACACTCCTCAGCTGAGGGGGCTTAGGACCCTCCTCACAGCTTCCTGCCAGCTTTGGACACCCTGAAGGCTGCAGCTGCCAGGAGCCAGTTCAATCCACCCCAACACAACGGATTTCCCCAGAGATGTCTTGGCACCAAACCCAAAAGGATCCATGAGCTCTTATCCCCCTACTGAAGCCCCCTCGAGTGTGTTTTCCCATCCTGTGGATCTGGGTGCAGTGATGGCACAGCCAGGCCACCCCGTCAGGCAGGCATCTCTCGAGCACAGCTGTGCCGGCTTGGACCTCCTTGGCACACGCGCCGAGCGCTGCAGGAGAGCGCCGAGGTGAGCCCAGCCGGGGCGCTGGGTCAGGCTCTCAGCATCAGCCCCTGCCTCAGCACGGCTCGGAGGAGCCCTGCACTAACTACTCCGATCCCTTCCACCTGGGGGCATTTGCAATCTCGCACCCCTTTACCGTGAACATTAACCCACTGCCCTGCCCAAGTGTCGATTTGCGTAATTCAGTCTGCCTCCCACACTTCCCGCCGGAGCACGTCTTCTCCTTCGGAAAGATGTGTGATGCCAGGTCTCCCTTCTGCTGAGCTGCTGCCGCTCACCACAAAGGACGTGTCTGCACCTCGGCAGCGGCTGCTGCAGCTCTTTGCATGCCCTGCCTTTCCTCTGAGCACCCACTGCCCCGGCAGGGACTGCAGAGGGCTCCCAAAAACGTGGGGGGAAACAGCCCTGGTGATGCGATGCGGATACTGGGACATAACGCTCAAGAAGTACCCCTCGCAGGGATTCTAGTAGGAGGAGACAATAAGGTACTGACAGGAGCTTCCTGCCCTTGCAGGCCTCCGTTCTCAGCGGCGCAGAGTCCCCCAGTCCACCTGAGTACTGCCTGCCACCCGCCTTTCCCCAGCAGCCTGTGATCCAGCCAAGTTTCCCACGAGTTTCCCCCCTTCACACCCTCCCTTTGTGCTTTCTCCTGCTGTTCCTTGCTCCCACTCAGCCCTCCCATTCTGGGATACAGGCTTTGCTGCAAGTGCCAGCTCCCTTCCCTCCTTGACATCCAACACCATCCAACAACACTTTCCTGCCGAGTTCAGGCAGACGCTGCCATTACCAGCGTGCTGCTCGGCATGTCCTGCAGCCCGGGAGGAAGGGTAGGAGCAGCTTTTGGCAGCACGAAGAGCCAGCTCAACCACTGGCTGCTGTGAATCCTACATAGGAAAGGAACTGATGAGCAAGCTGCACCCATTAGACCTCACTAAGGGCACACAGGAACGGACTGTGCACCCAAAGGACTCAGGATCATTTACACAGACCAAGAGGCAACCCTCAGCAGAGCCAAACAATAAGGAAGGAGACCAGGGGTTTTGCCCTATGGATCTGCACCTCCCATCCTGACTTTTTCATATTTTAGGGTCTATGCAGTCTGAGGCTGCTGCAGGGCACCTGACAACACTGAAACACACATGCTGCTCGCAGTGTGTATGCTGCCTGACAGCAACACAGCAACACGTGCTATCTCCTTGTCTTGAACTCCTGAAGCTTGATGGCTCATGTGTGGCAGGCAGGACAGCAGGGTTGCTTCTAACTCTTTCATCCTGCTTTCTTATCAGCTGGGTACATGGTGCTGTCTTGTGCTCAGCCACAGGGAGTGCTGGCATCCTGCCAGAGCCTCCTGTTCCCACTGGGACCCAATCCTGAGCCATACCTGGGCTCAAAGTCCCATGGAATGAGTTCAGCTCACAGATGCTAGATCAGGACCATCCTGCTGTGCCCTGTCTATGGATCAGTCCCAGACAATGAAGGGATCAGTGGAGCTCATGGCCCAGAAGAGACGGTAAGTGGGGTCTTATTCCTGAGGATCAGTAGGCCAGTAGGTACCAGGACATGCAGAGATGCATAGAGTGCAGGTCCCAAAGTAGGGTTCAATGACAAAAGCCAGGTCCCAGCCTACAAAACACATCCAAACATCCTGTCCCTTGAAAGCAGTAACCTGACTGTGGTACTGGACTGTGCCACTGTGCTCATGCTGCCCAAAGGCAGCTTTCCAGTCTGTGGAAAATATGGCAGAGGCATAGGGTCTGGGCAGAGGGGCACATAACCTGAGCATCCTTCTGCCAAGCCTCAGAGGAAGTGTCTGTTTGGGAGGGCTGTCCCATCCCAGCCCCACCTCCTCCCTGTTTTCTCCATCCCTGTGCAGCAGCACCCACCTACTTTCCGCCCAGGACACCACCCCGTGTGCTGCCCATGGGGGCACTGATCCCTCCCAAGCCTGGCTGCATTAAAGCCCCTTTGTGTTTATAAACTCTGACCCACTGCAAGCCTTTGGGATCAGCCTTTAATCTGCCACTGGTAGCACAGGTCGCTGCAGAGATTGTTCTTTGTTCTCCTGGGGGAAGACTGCTTGAGCTGTGGAGCACAAGACTGTGCCAGCTCCCCCCGAGTGGGGCAAGAATTTGGGTGGAGGAAGGCATAGGGCAGGCTTTACTCCAGGGCATGTTCCTTCTGAACCCAGCTGCCCCAGCAAGTGCTGGGGGAAACAGGAAACAATCAGAGTGCTGCCAGAGGAAGGGCCATCCCAACAAAAGGGATAAAAATGGGGAAATCCCAGAGGACAGATCAGCGCTTGGAGCTGGGGGGAGAGATGAATAAGGAGTATTAAGCAAGAAATATAGGTTCACTTGGAGGAAAAGAACATTGGGGAATGAGCAAGAAGATGACACTGAGAGCAAAACACATCTGAATAGGAAGAAGAAGAAACAGGGAAAGGGAGATACTGTTTCCCGAAGACACAGTGTGGAACTCAGGTCTCTGGGCATGCCAGAGTCTTCACAGGGAGTAACCTCAAGGCAAATCCCTGAGCATGTGCTGAGTCCTGTGGGCTGGGGAGCCACTAGCCCTACCTCATGCACAAGCCTTGAGGAAGAGGGAACCAGCTCACCACCCAGCAGAGATGCTGAGACACGCAGCTCCTGGCACCCAGCAGGAGCCGTGGAGGGTTCCAGCCATGACCTGCTTCTCACGGGACTCCATCCAGACCTTCAGCCTCTAACACTGGTATAGCAAGGGCTAACTTGCCTGTTCCCTACTGACCTCGCGGCCATCTCCTTTCCCCTTCTCAATCCCAGTCCTCCCACCCACCCATCTGAAACCTCTTGTGGCCCCTTGGCCAGCGCAGCACACCGGCATGCTGAGCGCCCGACACCCTCCCACCCTGTGGCCTGTGTTACTTAATCTCTGTGGCAAGAGCCGTCTGCATCCCCATCTCTGTCCAATGCTCAGCCCGGCAAGAGCAGCTCTGGTAAGAAAAGTGATTCATTGCAGTAACAAAAGCAGCTCCTGGCGTGAAACAATTCCTGGTCCTACCACATGGCAGCTGTCCTGGCACAGGTCAGGACAACTCCTTACCAGAGGCAAAACCAGGGACACGCTATGAAACAAACCTGTGGGCAAAGTGGGGACAGGGAGCATGACCAGGGACAGCAACGTCCCTGTGCAGCACTCAGCCCCAGAAAAGCAAATCCACAGCACTCCCCCAAATCCCTGCAGAGTGCTGGCAGTGCTGTGAGCCTCCATTCAGAGGAGAGCAAGACCACAGGCCCAGGACTTTTCCCCTGAACCTGTAACTCTGAAAGCCCCCACATCACCACCAGCAAGACATTTCACGGGAAGGAGGAGGGGCACACAACCCTGCAGCCCTGCGTTCTGTCACGTCGTCAGCCGTGAGGCAGCCCCCCTCCAACTCTGCAGGGGTCGACCCCCGCTCTTGTTGGGCCGTGGGGAGACGAGAGGGATGCAGGGCAGCCCAGCCGACGTTCTGGAGGATAAAGGGGGCCGGCCACCCTTCACCACTCCGGAGTGCAGGGTTGGAACCTCTGGGCGGTCCCCAGGAGCAAGCAGGGACTGCTTGGTGCACAACCCTTGTACCCCCATCTCAGGAAGCTCTGAGCCCTTCAGCTTGATGCAAGAGTGACTTAGTGAGGGAAAAAGGGCTGCGGACAAAGCGAGGGCCCAGCCCCTGTGCAGGGGTCGGGCCAGACGAGCCACACGGGAGTTGGCGGGAGCAGGGACAAAGGCAGGGACGTGCTGGGGGGTGCAGCGCCCGCGGCTGGGAGAGGCTGGGGGGGCGGGGGGG
>VWYO01024754.1:113293-160129 GCA_013400275.1 Rhadina sibilatrix
CGCGGGACTCGAACCCGGGATCCCCCTCCGGGGGTGCCCCTACCCCCTACCCCACCCCAGTCCTGCGCCGGGACGTGCGGCGGAGCCGGGGGCGGGGGAGCCCGGTCGGCTCCTCAGTCCCTTCAGCTGTGGGTGTCCCCTCTCGTCAGTGATGGTTCAAGGACCCCTCAAAGGCGAGGGCCCCTCTCCCCAGCCGTGGGTGAAAGAGCCCCGAGCCAGTGCGTGTCTCCTCTCCTCAGTGATGAGGGAAGGGATTCTTAATAGTCAGTGTCCCTTCTCCTCAGTGTTGTGGTTGGGATCACTCAGCAGTGGGTATCCCCTCTCCTCAGTGATGAGTTTGGCATCAGTCAGCCATGGGTTTCCACTCTCCTCAGCAGTGGGTGTCTGCTCTCCTCAGCAATGAAGCTGGCACCCCTCGGTCCATGACTGTCCCCTCTCCTCAATGGTCGCTCAGCGACCTCTCCATCATGGATGGCCTCTCTCCTCAGAGCTGGGTGAAGAACCCTTCGATAATGGCTGTTCCCTGTCCTCAGTAAAGGTGTTGGGACCTCTGAGCAAAGGGCCTCTCTGTGGTGGGTATCTACTCTCCACTAGCAGTGGGGGAAGGACCCTGCTGTATTGAGGTGCAGACCTCCCCATGGCTGTCTCTTCTCCTCAGTGATGGGAGGGACTCCTCAGTGGTGGATGTACCCTGTTCTTGATGATTGATATACAGTTAAGAAAAACATTACTGCGGAGGCTAGAGGATGGCACAACTCCACTCTGGGCAGAAGTCTTTCTCCTGCTCTTTAGAGGTGGCAGAAAGCATGTGTGTGCTGCTCAGTGTATGTATACAGTGTACCTGGATACCAAAAAGCTTTGAACAAGGTCCTGCACCAAAAGTGACTGAGCACATGGACCACAGACTGAAGTCCATGTTGGTAGATGCAAAGTGCTGCACATTCGGTGTAATCAAGGATGCACTGTACAAGGGTGGGCCTTAATGAGCTAATAAAACACATTAGAGAGGAGACCAGAGAGTTGTGGTGAAGTCAGCTTATCACCTGCCAAGAAAAAAGTGAAGTAAGCGTCAGAGATTATCAAGAAAGGAACAAAGCTCAAACCAAAACAAAAAATCCACCCCACTCTGCTGTTGAACAAATCTTGGGTGAAACCTTCTCTCATTTTCTCTCATGGTTTTGTTTCTCCCATCACAAAAGGGTCAGGAACAGAAACAGCATGCATGGGGCCCCAGGGCTGTTTTGGGGACAAGAGTGATTTTCATGTCAAGAAGGAGCACAGCAGACATAGCTGCCCAGCCTGGTGGAGTGACCTCTGCCCATAGCATCCTGGCTTGTATCTCACCAGAGAGCAGGGAATGAGCACTTACTCTTTCAGGATAGCGGATTTAGAGCACAATCAATGAAAGTCTTTGAGCAGGAACTTTGAGTCCAACAGCAAATTATTTTTTTCATGTGGTGCAGAAGAGAATGGGAAAATCCTTTCCCTCAACATGTAATTTGTGCACACATAAAAAGGTACAGGACAAGTTAGTGGGATATTGTGCCTTGCTCTGCAGCACTGCCAGAATCCCTGCCCTGTGCCATGCCCCATAGACTCCACGCCTCTGCTAAACCAGTTTTCCCAGCTCTTTCCCAGCCCAAATCACTGGTCAACCCAACATCTTCCTTTATGAATGTGCTCAGCATGGCTGTGTGAATACATCCATATCCACAAGCTTGCCAATGCTGCAAGAAAGCTCAATATCTACCAAGCCATATAGAAGATCTGTCTGGGTCTGGATTTTGTGCTGAGCAGAAGGAATATGTGTCAAAAAGTTGGCAGCTGGGGATACAAGCTGCTAGCCATTGGCTACCTGGCACCATGGGCTTCCGCTGTGGGCTGTGCCAGAGATGGTCCCTCTCTCCTGGCCTCAACAGAGAGCTGTGCCTCCAGGGGTGACCTGCAGGTAGGATCAATGCAATTATCCATCTTGTTCCTTCCAACACCAGATAAACTGAACCACTGGATAAGAAGACATTCATTTGTGAAGGCTCAAGGAAACAGGGCTCTAGAGGGAAAACAAACCATAAACTGTAATTCCAGTGCTTTCTCCTGCTCATGGTCCTGTGGTTTATCTAAACAGTCTTTATCCTGAAGGGAGATGAAGAAGACAGTTTTCTACAGCAGAGGAATGACAGACTCCGTCTACATTTTTTTCAGGACAAGCCCCATGAAGTTTCCCACCTCACACTCGAGTCTATCAATTCTTCTTGCTTCTTCAGGGAGGTTACCCTGCATCCTCTTTGCTGCCCTGACTTTCTTAGGTTTCATTGTCCTCCCTCTCTCCTGCTCTATGAGGATGAGATTATCATATCACGGCCACTGTAACTGCGCGTGTCTTCTTTCCACCTGAGATCTCTTACACTTTGTCAGCTCTTTTGTAGAGATGACACTTGGCAGCTGTGGACACTTAGAATGAAAGGTGACTCCACCATCAGGGCACTTGGTCTGGATAGTGCCTCCTGGGAGTGCTGGAGTTTGTAGATCACAGCCACCTTCTGTGAGCCTTGCAGGCCACACAGGGAAGAGCACAAGGGGTTTGTTGTCCTGTACAAGGTTTACACCAGTGCTATATCCTCACCAAAAGCTGTCCCCTAGGATTTCCTGTCAGAATTATGTCAGGGGAGATCTGATCAGAGGGATTCAGCCCTCTGCAAACAGCCCAGCACTGTGCTCTTCTTTGCTGTGGAAATATATCTGGAAATAAGCAGCACCAAACTTTTGCTCGGCTCAGCATGGATCCAGCCCGAGGCACAAAGCACTGGCGTACCAGGGAGCTTCTCCAATCCTGTGCAGCACAAGATGCACCAGGCAGAGATAGAGTGGGTGTACTTCTGGAAACACTGGCTGGTCTTGTTTTAGCTCCAGTGCTGTAGGGAGGGACGACCTCTAAATGCTTGTAAAAGGGTTTATTCTCAGGAAAAGGATGTCATTCCCAGGAAAATTAACTCATGTTAAGGAAAGGCTTGGATGTCTAGAGGAATTTTGGCACTCTGGGCCTGATTCAAAATTGTACCAGTAATCCTTTCCCACGGGATATACTAGTGAATTCCTGAGCTTATTGAGAGCTTTTTGTCTGTTACTTTTAATGTAAAAAAACAGAAGACACTATTTTATCAGTGCTGCTGTTGTGCCTATTCACAATTTAGACTTAAGTTCCCTGGATGATTTCCAAACAAAATCAGGCTGATCTATGCCACTCACTGAAGTGAATCCCAGGTACCAGCAGCTGCAGTTTGTATTTCATTACAGAGATTGGGGTAGAACTGACTAAATAACAATCTTTCCTTTGAGGTGATGTTAGTCTGCTTTGCAGCTGCAAAAGCTGCAGGAAATGTCTCCTCACAGGTATCTTTACTTTCATCTCCAAGTGTACAATCTGTACACTTGTTGCTCTGGTGCCACCGGCTGCCCAAGCTCTACACCAGCACAGTACTTGTCTCTAGCAAATAACCAACTTCCAGTGCCTGGGGAAAGGATGACAAGGGATATTTTGAGGCAAGAGTCTTAATTAGCTAGTTGCTTTCCCTTGGATGTCTAGGGTAATAGCCCCAAGTTTCAGAATAACCCCAGCATCTGTGCTGTGGGGTACTAGACCCAGTCTAGATCCTGGTCTGCTCTTCTCTGTGACCAAACTGTAGGAAGCAGGTAGCCAGGGGAACAAACTGGCCTGGGAGCTCCTGGACTTGGGCCAACAAGAGGAATGTGAGCGGCGTTAAAACTATGAATTCTAGCAGCTGTAGTTGGGGTGGGTTTAAAATACACATTTTAGTGTTTCTATACACAATTATAATGTATAATATTTACATGTTCATTGCTGCCTATTTGCTAAAAACAACTTGAAAAATGGGAAGAAGATTTTTATTTTAAGAAGCTTGCATCCAGATCTGAGTCTCAAAATATAAAAACTTCTTTAAACTGAAAAAATCTGACTTTGGACAAAATTTACGTAAGGACCTCTGGATCTTTATGTCAGTAGGTTCCAAGTAGGAAAGCAATCTCCCCAGCAGCTGCTGGCAAGCACCAGCTATACTGTTGTTCCAGCAGGACAAAAATGTGGAGATGTGAAACTGGCAAGAACTTCCAAGAACCCTGAGGTGTGCCACGATCTCTCTTTAGCAGTGAATACATCAGTCTTTTTAATTGCAGCAAGCAGAAGAAGAGGTTACCTACCTATATCTGTGTCCAAATTAGGACTGACAATCTTTGCCTGGGCATTGAGTTTGATCCCTCTTTTTAAAAAGCAGCTTTGTGGCCTCCCTCACAAAATGATGAAGCCACATGCAGAAAGCAGTTGTCATCCTCCTGCCCTGTGTTTTCTTGGTCTTACTATAAAACCTCTGAGTTTATGAATCTTCTTTGAATTTTCCTTTAAAGCGAATTTATTCACTCCTATATGAAGGCTGCCCTTTCAGCAGCATTTATTCCTGATATATTTATAGGCAGCAACTCTATCCCTTCTCAAACTGTGTTTTGAAAGTTTAGAACGAAGTCTGAAAGAGTTTAGCTTGTCAGAGACTAAATGCCCCTTCTACTTGGGATCTGTGCACCTCTTCAAGGTTGAAGTAATCTTTTCTGAATGCAGATATGCTAAATTATACATTTAACCTGCATGGAAAACCCTTGTCCTGCCACAAGTGAAACCACTTAGAGCAAGCACACAATTAGGTGGTTTGTGTGCTCTTCTGTTTTCTTGTTTTCTTGCAGGAGTTTATACCAGGAATTCTAACTATCAGCTCATCAGCACTCAGGAATAAAAGGTCCCGTGACAGGACAGGCAGTCTTCACACCTCTGCTGCAACCACTTGATTTTCAGCTGCACAGTGGTGTTTCCCAGATTGTTTCATTGGCATATTCATCCCCCTTGTGAAGGTCCCTAGTGACAGTATTTATCAGTGTGGGTCCTAAAATCCACTTTAGTACATTTCAGTAAAATCTTCTTTACCATGCAGGGTCTCTTTTTTTAAGATGAACCATTACTTTTCTCTTTAAAAGTTGTACCTCTGCATTCCTTGTCATCTTGACTCTAATTAATACTCACATTTGAAATTACTTTAAAAATGTGTTGATATCATCATAAAGGAACCCAGAACATTTCCTTTGTCCAGAGAGAATCTAGATTAATAAACTAAAAAACCATTGTAGCAAATTTGCATTCCTCTTTTTATCCTTCTTCCTGCTAATTCTGTAACTTTTCTTCTTCCAAAGACATCCAGATCCCTTTTCTCCACTGAAAGTGAAATACCTTTTTTAGTTTCTGTTGTGACACCACCTCTGGCTGGACACCAGACCGGTAGGCCAACTATTGCTTCTTTCAGGTCTCAGGGTGCAATTTCCAAGCCCTTTGAACACCTTAATCTCTAGACTTTACTCTGGCCTGGCATGGCCTGTCCTTACAGCTGCTTTTTATTTTGTCCTCCTTTTCTGTTCCTCTGTCTCACAACATGGAGGTGGATGTTTGTCCAGTTGAGGAGTCACACCCAACACTGGATTTTTAATATTCATAGAGGTTCCCCTCCTCTCTGCTCTTCTCCATCAAAGGCTGCTGAAGACCCTTTCATGGAGCTTTGGAGTTTCCTCTGCAGTTCTGGCTGGGAGCAATTCTCAGGTTTTCCATGCACAGCTTGACCTTTGAGTCACCACATTCTTTGTTAATTGACCACTTTTGTTATTGCTCAGATTCTTTGTTCATCCTCAGTATAATTCACCAAAGATATACAACCACAGCAGAATGGAGTCACCTCCTAAAATATTTAGACATTATTGAGGACACAAATTTCAAATGCTTTTTGTACCAAGAGAACTAAAAAATTCCATGCCAGTCCTTGTTCCATGCCAAGTCCTCGTGCTTCTCAGTCCAGGTGACTTCATTAACTAGTTTCTGTAATTTATTGCTCTAACTTGTGTCCTTGAAATTAAGTATCATGATTGTAAACATTTGTAACCTTTCACTTGGTGTAATTAAACTTTTATCAGTAAATATAAGGTTATTTTCTGTAACCAGCCTGCATACAATAATGTCCACACACCTAAGAAATGATGTTAATGACCACCAGCTCAGGCTCCTTCCCTAGATGTTTAAATTGAGCAAGCCCTGGCTGGTGCAAGCAGCTTCAGAGCAAGCTCTGAGTTGTGTTATAGTCACAGGAAGCTACCAAGCTACTCCTCCTTCGACAAGGAAAAGAGAAACAATGTCTCAATGAATAAGAAATTAGCAGAGTTGAGGATCTTGCCTGTAATTTACAGAAAATTGTGAAATGATTTCTGGTGAAATTTCCCCAGCACTGCAAACTCTATACCCTAGAAAACAAACATGTTTTTGCTGCTTAGGAGATACTTGATGCTGGTTAGGACTACTCAGACAGACCACTGGCACTGTGGATGACTGTGTGGTGTACTGCATGATGACTTTTTCTTCCTTAAGAGCTTCTCCAAAAAGGGGACTAGAGTAGTAAAGCCTCTGCTGGGACCATAAGACTACAAGATTAATACGCAAAGGGAAATTCGTGGAAGAGCACTTTAAAAATAACCACTCTGAACTATTGTTACAGTGTCTTATTGACCTAAAGCAGTTACAATAAAATTGAAGGTACCTGCAATGAAAGATCCCAGTGGCAGGTTAGAAGAGACTTAGAGCTGAGGAAAAGAGTTGCCAGACCATTCTGCCAGGCATCACCTTACCCAACCACCCTGGCACCCAGCCTGGCAGTTTGCACATGATCCAGTGTTCGCTTCTGGGAAACACATAGCCAGAGCTCATAAACCTTCAGGGGACATAGGATTTTTCTTAGAACTCTCCTCCAATGGATGTTGAAATTACACACTTTGTATTTGTTTTTCATTAGTCTGACTAACACCATGCTGCTGCTCCTCATTCTGCTGTGTGGCCAGTCCAGGATTCTGAGCTGTCCCTGTGTATGTTCCCATATCTCACTTGAAGTACCCCTCAACAGCCACCACTATAAATTAATAAAACAAAACCCTTTAAATTAATCTCTTTAATTAGATTAGGATATTTTTCTAGCATGAGAGTCCATAATTTTTTTCCTGTGAGTTCTCCAATTTTCCATCTAAGTTATTTCAAAGATGTGGACACCAGAACAGGAATTTTACATGAGCCACAGTCTCACCAAAACTGCTCATGGAAGAGGAATCCTTTCCCTGTTCCCACATACTAATCCAAAATCCAGGTTGGAAGACGTCCTTGCCCAAAGAGCAAAGATGATCTTTGAGGTCCCTTCCAATTGAAATTATTCTCTGATTCATTGTAATTAATCCTTGTCTGGAAAAGCTTTAGCTCCTTCTCCAAACACAGTATCCTGGTAAAATTCCTACCATTCTGCTTCATACTCAATACTGTTTTCTAACATATGGATTTCCAAGGAAAAACCCTTTATTTCCTAAGCCTGCCCTACTCCCTGCCCTCATGCTTGGCTTTCATGTGCCATGATTTTGAAGAGACCCATGTTACTCAGGCTTCACAGTAAATCCTCACCTTGAGCATATCTGGGATTTTGCCAGAGGGTCCTGCATTAACCTCCAGACTGGAGATTACCCCCACATAGAGCCAGTTTCAGCAGAACTCCTGACAGTCATCCCAGCAGCTTGTTCAGCAGCAAGAGAGAACTGCTTTGGTGTCAAACACCTTCAGAAGCTGAGCTGTGGAGTTCACGTGCCCTGAGCAGCTCTGGCCCTACTTTTGTGGAAGCCCACAGACAGAGAATTGGATGTCTCTTTAACACGTAGCAGATATCCCAGGGTCAAGGGATGTCAATGCACTCTTTCACCTCTGTTCCTAAGAATCATCCTTGTCACAGATGAGCTGGCAAAACACGCTGAGGAAAAGGAAGTCAGATTTACAAATGACACTTGCAGGGCTATGACACAGGAGAGGAGACCCAGAAAGACACATGGAAATCATGAGGCTCTAACATATGCCGAAGAGATTCCCCAAGGCAGTACAGCGCAGCACTGCACAGCTCATTCCCTGGGGATGCTGCAGCCTGCCAGCACCTCTCTGTGCCTCAGTGCCAGCTGCACACATACAGCCACGGGGCAGGGGCTTCATCTTTCACTGGTCAGATGCAGAGATGCAGCACACAAACAAATGGAGTTTTACTCATGGCCACTTGGCTTATAAAAATCTAAAAGGTCTTACGTCTCCTCAGCAGGTGCCACTCCTTATCTTGCACAGCTGCACATGGGGACCAGCCTCTGCCTCATGCAGTGACAAGCAGCAGAGGAGATTCAGGCAGGGATCTCAGAAGGGACGTGCAGCCAGAGCTCCCACTGGCAAGGCTCACTGCCACGTGATGGCTGCAGAGCAAAGCTCACACCCATGACTGCTGCACAATAGTGCAAACATAAAAGACCTATATATCAAACAAGCCAAACAGCTCTGCACAGCAGGGCACAGCATGTCCTTCATCACAATGGGATGAAACTTTATTCATCTTACCAGACTTGGGGATGAAGAAAAGTTGGAGATGAGCCTGCTTATCACAGCCACAAAACCTTGTTTTCTACCATGCAACCCAGTCGGGGCACCAGAGGTCTGTTGTGCACATCTGTGGCCAATGTCCATTCGCACATCAGCTGGGAACAAAATGACCATGGAGAAGGGCTGGGAAAGAGTCCTGCCTGGGCAGCACCCCCAGGGTCAGCCTCGCCTCCTGAGCAGACTCTAATGCTGCTAGGTGATAGACACAGATGTGAGGCACCATCACAGAAACTAATGTCTTAGAACAGAAACAGCACAGCCAAAAAATGGTCTTTTGGGCTGAAAGGATCAGTGCCCTGCTTTGTGAACACCATACTCATGCTCATCCCCTCTTAAGTGCATTTGAGACTTCATAAACCTTAAGCCAGACCTGACAAAGTCTCTATTGTAGCCTTGTACCACTACAGAATCATAAAATGATTTAGGCTGGAGAAGATCCCTAAAACTATTAGACCAACACTGATAGATCCACCACTAAACCATGTCCCCAGGTTCCAACATCAACATGGTTTTGGCACTTCTGGGGACAATGGCTCTACTACTAACCTGAGCAACCAGATCTAATGCTTGATCCCTTTTTCTATTAAGACATTTTTCTCAATATAGGATTCTAACCTTCCTTGGTGAAACTTGAAGCCTTTTCCTCTTGTCCTGTCAACCTTTCCTTCCAGTTCTGTCTCCCCTGGTTTCTGTCTGCTGCTAACTTCTGGCACATGGCAGTGCTCCGCCTCTAAGTGACACAGCATTTTAGGAGACAGGCCAGCCAGGGGTCTTTAGACCAGAGGGGCCTGGGAAAACCAGCCCCCCCAGCCTGAAGGCTGTGACTGCTGTTTGCTGGGAAAGGAGTGAACAGCCCAGCACCTCTCGGGTGCAGCCTTTGGGGAGCCAGCAGGACTGTGCTGCCAGACCATGTCTGCATCAGATGCATGACACTGGGGCACTGTTTTAATTTAAAATGGATTAGGCTTTGTTTTCTTTTTAGCACAATAACATTGCACGCATTGTTGGGCGATAAAACCCACAGATAGCTCTGCCAGCAGGGTGTTGGGGTGGACGTGTTCGGCAGCACAGTCTGAGCTGAGATGGTGAAGAGCGTGGGGAAAGCCTGTAGAAATGTGCTGCTGCCAGGTCCTGGGGAGGCCCTTCATGACTGCTGAAGAGCTCCTTCCTCAAAGAAGGCGGAGGGGCAGCTCAGAATTTGGATAGCAGCTGGAGCAGGACACGGGTGCGGGGCAGCAGGGACATGTGTGAGCCTTGTGTCACTCCTACTCACAGCTGTGCAAGGGGGATGGTGATGATGACTCCTGGGAGGACACTGTGAAAAGGAGGCAAGGATGTCTCAATTCACCACAACATCTCTTAGATAACTGCTGTTTTTCCCAAGCTGGTTTTGCCTCCTCCTTCGTGCTCCTCTCCTGGTTTTCCTGGGCTTAAGCTCTGCATTTAGCTCTGGCACATGAGGGGAGCATTGCCTGAAGAAGGTGAGCTGACAAAATCATTTTGTTCCCTGGGTTTCTTGGCAGGGCCTTGGTATCACGTGCACCAGGTTCCCTCACTACCCTAATCCATGCCTTTTGGCTGGCAAAGCACAAGGCAAAGGGGTGTTATTCAGCAGCACTGCCCCTGAACTGCAGGAAGCACTCTTAGAGAATAAGGGCTTTGGGGTATCTCAGAGCCGAGGAGCTCAGTTTATGGGCATCTATCTATCTCCCACTGTGGTGTTACAGATCAGCTATAATTTTTGCTTCCTGCAGAAACAGAGGATTCCCTAACAAATCTTTCTATGGCCTCAACAGCTCACCAAACTAGTGCTGGCCTTTGGAGGTCTCTGACCCAGTTGTTCCTGAATCTCCTCTTCAGTCACATTTGCTCCTCACATGTGTGATGCCTGAGGAAGGTGATGCAGCAGGAGTGTTCCCAAGATGTTCTTCTAGCAGCTGGGGACCTGACCCCATGCAGCTTTATGCACAACATTCTCCCAGTACTTTTTTGCTGAAAGACTTTATAACGTCTCATGGCTTTTTTTAGCATCAGTTTTGCTGCCGACGTGCTCCAGACCAGGCAATCCTTGGTTCAGAAGTTAACAGAAGGCATCAGGCTCTCCTGGGATAATTTGTCAGTGCTAAAGGGACTGCTGGATCTGATAGGGGCAAACCTTTTAGCAGGGCCTGTTGTGATAGGACAGGGACAATGGTGTAAAACTGAAAAACACCAGTTTTTCAGTTTTACACCATTTTACATCAATTTAGATTAAATATGAGAAGAAGTTTCTAATAATGAGGGTGGTGAGGCCCTAACACAGGTTGCCCAGAGAAGCTGTGGCTGCCCCACCCCTGGCAATGCTCAAGGCTAGGCTGGCTGAGGCTTTGGGCAACCTGGTCTAGTGAAAGGTATCCCTGTCCACGGCAGAGATGACCTGGATTTTGTCCTTTCCATTTAATCTATCCTACAATTGTAGGAGCTCCTGTGGACACGCTGTGGGTTGGGCTCAGAGCATGCTGCAACACAATATGTAGTGTACCACGTATGTACTAATCCATAACATGTAATGTAACCATTGCTCTGCCTCAGGCAGTAGTGAAAGACCTCAGGGGCAGCATGAGAAAACCCCTAGCTCTGCATGACACCAGTGTCCATCTGTCCTGACCTGCCAGGGAAGTGGAAAAGCCCCAAACCAAGCCAGACCACAAGTCTGTGCAGGGGCTTGTAGCAGTGTGCTCCCAGGAGAGAGCAGTATCAGCAGGCAGCCTCTCCTGGCTGCCCAGGGAACAGAAGGAGAGCAGATGTTCTGAACAGCACAGGAAAGAGGAATGAATTCCCACTGCTGCTCGAGTGATGCCAGGACAGACCAGAGCCACCAGGAAAGGAGACTGTCCCCAGGTGGGAAGGCAGTCCTCAGCACCTTGCAGAGGCTGATGCACACCCAAAGTCTCAAGTGGACAGTCTGAGAAGACAGAAAGTGAGGTGAGATGAGCCAAGTGTTAGCAGCAAAGCCAACACACCCCCAGCGTCCGCCTGGCTGGAGGCCTTGCATGATGTGAGGACTGCATGAAAGCCTTCCCCTGGGCCACCAGAGATTTCTGGCCAGGTGGTTCTGTGGTCTCTTGTGAACTTGATAAACCATGAACTGACAAGTTCTTTCCTGGTTGTAGTTTAATTAGACCTCCATTTTACACAGAGACTTTCCTAACAGGTATAATTACAGCAGGAATGCAGAGAGTACAGTTTTAGTTCCATCAGATGCAGATAATTTCCTCATCCCACAGTCTTGCAGCATATTATTTGTCTGACACATAAGATCCCATTTTTTTAGAGGGGGAAAAAGAGTAGCAAAACACTTAGCAATAGCAAACTAAGTGTCATCAAGTCAGGCAATCACAGGGCTGTGACTTAGCGCCCCAATTTATCTACCTATTCCTGCAGAAGCTCTTGCACTCCTGTTGCTGACAGACATTATTAGGACTCAAGAGCAATGAAAATCCTTCGGATTTGATCTGCACTGACATTCGTCCACTTAAAAAACTCCACGTTTCACCTCCTATGAGGATGACATAGACAGGACTCTGCCAAGTAAAAGTTTATGCTACAAATTAAAGACGAAAAACAGTCCCCAGCCACTGAAGAAAAACTCTGCAAACAGTAGACTGTCCTCGCCTACACAAGTCCAGCTAGATCAATCACCTCCTTTGGCAGCAGCCCCTACAGGAAAGGACAAAGTTTACATAAAGGAGGCAAAAAAGAAGCAACTGCGCAGTTTTGGGCTGACAGAGGCATGGAAGGACTCATTCAAGTACAAATTGACCATGCACAGGGTGTACCAAGTCAGTGTGAAGTGAACCAATGGGAAGGTAACATTGAACAAAGATGTTAATCACCAAAACTGTTGAAAGAGCATAGAATTATGTGATTATTTACAATATATACATATATTTAACACATATGTGAGAAGAGGAAATAGAAAAACTTCACATCGCACTTGTGAACAGTTTGGCCTGTTCAGACAAAAACCACCAGGTGTTTATTAGAAAATCTGATCAACTGCAAAGTCATCTGCCCATGCTGCAGGGAAACCTGGGCCATTTATTATTAAACTGCAAAGCAGCCTCTTTCTCAAACTGTATCTTCTACAGAAGACGAAAATGTGTCAGAGAAAAACCAGACATGGCAAGTCCCGAGGAACTCCCAGCACAGAGCCTGGAGTCCCATGTTCCCTGTGGCTGGTTGTTTTGCTCTCCTTGCCTGGGTGCCCATGGCAAGGCTGATGCCCAGGGACAGCCGTGGGGCCCAGGGAGTGCCCAGCCCAGCAGAGACCCAGCCTCTCGCTCGGCTGCAGCAGGACCACGAGGGGATAACAGGATCAAAAGAGCAGTAACGAGCTCTGGGAACTTGTCAGGCAAATGTGTTTTTAACCAAATCCCAAATGAGCCGCTGAAGGGAAGCATTAGTGCTGTCACGTGGAGCACATGATTTTGGAATTCATTAAGCCTTTGATGCAGTGTTAGCAGCACTGCCCCAGCCATTAGCCATCTGGCTGAAAAGCAGCCAGGTTTCCTTTGTCTCAGAACCAGAGGAATGGCCTCTGATTGCAGCAGAGCACAGGAGCTACACTGAGTTAGAGCATGCCTGCACCAGACAGGCTGATTGCACTGATCTTGAGGAAAAATGGCACCTCTTCTTGGAACCCTCAGCACAAACATGCTTCTGCCCACATCCTGTGATGCCTCCTCAAAGAAATCAGATGATTCCAGAGAAGCTTCCTTTCTTCTTTCACTAAGACAGGTTAGAGAGAAATTAAAAATTTAGTTAAGGAAAAGTGGAACTAGGGATAGAGGTCCTCAATTAGATACTGAGACCTGGAACAGACGCACCTGCATTTGGATAAAATCACAAGAGAACTGCAGCTGAAAGCTAAAGGGAAATGTTGCTGACTGTTGTTGGCTACAGCGCAGAGTTATGTTTTTTCAGCTCTATCTCGAATACAAAGTCCCCTCCGAAACTCCAACTCTCCCTTGTTTGAGGACAGTTTGTAAATTAACCTTGCTGTGGATGTGAAGACACAGAGGTAGCTCCTGGCTGATGAGCAGTGTGGTGCAGAGCTGGCTTGGAGCTGGAGCAGCACCCATGATAACAACCCCCTGCCCCAGCTCTGACATTGGAGAGCAAAGTGGGCACCTTAAACCAGCTCTGAGGAAGTGGCTTGTGTTAGGAACACTGAGCTGTAGATCAGAGGTGACAGTGTTGAATCCAGGCTGGTTTCTGCAGAAGCATTTCTGTGTCTTGCACTGGCAAATATTTTCCATTACCTAACTCGTCAAGATTCTCTCTCGATCTTCATCCAGGACAACAGCAAACTCGTGTCCGTACAAAGACACAAGCTATCTCTTACAGCCTTAAGATGGGGTGATGACTGCCTATTCCCAACCAGGATCTGCCTGATGTCCTGGCCTCAGTTCCTCCAGGGAAGCCATCTCATTGTCCCTGGGCTGTGCAGAGCTCCTGGAGTACCTGCCACTGTCCCCTGCTCTCCTCCCAGCATAGTGCTTACAGTGTGCTGAGGCTGGGGCACTCTCAGCTCAGCAGGCCCTCAGCTGTGCTGTTGCTGTCATTCCAGCCAATATTTGGTGAGACAATGCCTCTGGCAGAGACTGAACAACTGAGCTGATGCCTGCCAGACCAGCCACAGCAGGGCTCAGTTGCTGGCAGACACCTCTAAAGCACAAAAGCAGCAGGAGAAACACTTTGAAACCCTTGAAGGTCTCCTGACAGTGTGGTGTTTCTTACAAATTTTCCAACATCCTAATTTGCCAAATGTTCTTGCTTGACTGGAAGCCAAGCACAGCTTTGGGAACAAAATCCGTGGTACACAGGGGCTTCCCCTGGCTGTCAGCTGCCAGGATCAGTGATACAAAGAGCTGACACCAGACACAGTAAGCAAACTCGATGCATGGACCAAAACACAAGGTAAAAATCTTTTAGCCTGCCTTGCCCTGTCCAGAGCAGCTGTGAGCCTCAGATACACTGTGCTTCCTCCAGACATTCTGCTGTAAACATGCAGCATTTCCAATATGTGAGGAGAGCAAATAATGCCCAAAGCCTCATGCAAGTGTGAATGTACCACAGGGGGGCTAAAGACTTACCATAACTTTGCTGCTGGACTCAGGTCCAGGGTGCTGCATGGGGCATTAATTCTGCACCTTCTCTGCAGGCTTCGTAAAATCACAGAATGGTTTGGGTTGGAAGAGGCCCTAAGATCATTTATTTCCAACCCCCTGCCATGGGCAGGGACACCTTCCCCTGTTCCAGGCTGCTCAGAGTCCCATCCAGCCTAGCCTTCAACACTGCCAAGGATGGGGCATCCACAGCTTCTTTGGGCCACATGTGCCCATGACAGTGCCTCATGACCCTCACAATAATTTCTTCTTAATACCCAATCTAAATGCATGCTCTTTCCTCTAAAGGCCATTTCCCTTAGTCCTATCATTACGTGTCCTTGTGAAGTGTCCTCCATGTTCCAGACTCCTCCAAAGTGGCTCTAAAAGAGTTCAGGATGAAGACACTGAAATGTAAAGTGGTGTTTAAAGCTGGCTGCAACAGGCAAAAGTATGGCTGATAGGGTTTTCTAATGGCTTTCCAGGAAACTCCAAATTCTGAAATAGGAAATTAGCATGCAAAAGGGAAAATGAGACATATAGGAAGAGACAACTCATCTTTTTGAGAATATTTCAACACCTCCAGCAGTTCTCTGGAGAAGAGTAACCACAATAAATGAAATGAAAAACCATAACAGAGTCTGTTAGAGTGATAAGCTGAAAAATTAAAAAAAAAATCAAAACCAAACAAAAACAAAACAAAAACAAAAACAACAAAAAACCACACACAAAAACCCAAACCAAAACAAAACAAAAAAATCAACCCCAAAAACAAAACAATAAAAACCCCAAAACCCCAAACCACCAAGCCATTCCAAATTAAAAAAAAAAAAAAATTACTCTGGAAATTTGCCATAAATGGTATAACAGAGGTGTGAAAGACCATTCAGAGAAGGTAGAGGCCCAGCAGAAAAGCAAAACAAGTAATCCACACCAACAAAGAATGGAGGGAAATTCCTAACCTACAATCTCCTTTTGGAGGACAGATGAGTCAAGTGAAAGCAGTTATCAGGGTATGTTTAAAAACAAATTTATGACACAAACAGTAAATTATACAAATGCATTTATCCAAGAGCTCTTGAGGAATTCCAACAGAATGCCATGGAATAGCATCCATGGGCACATAGAGAAATGGGATTAAAGGGGAGGAAAGAATCCCACTGTAGCAGAAGAAAGTAATGTCGCACTCTTTAAAGGAGTGAGGAGTCCAGTTTAATTAATTTGGCTGTACAGATGGATGTTACTGGATGCCCAAAACATTTTCAGATATATCCCACACCAAAACTCCTTAATTGCTCTCCTCCACAACATGCTTATTCCCATGGTTAGTTTTTAATGGAACACACCAGTGTGTCCCACCAGGATCTATGCCAGGTCTTGTGATTTTTGCCATGTTCATAAATGGTCTGTGGGTGAGCAGTGAAGGGAAAGAGTTTGATGGTGAGGCTGAAGAATGTAGTGTAGAGCAGATGGGCAAGATCTGAGTCAAAGCTGAGGGATAAAATGACAAGTTAAAATGTGGGTAGATCTAATTTACAAGGAGAAGCTCTAACTGCACAAAGGAGTTCAGACCAGTTATCCCCAGCTGAGAAAGTGGCCTGGGGATCAGTTATAGGTTTTCTCCCTTCCTTCTCAGAGAAGGTGCAGTGGAATTAAGAAGAAGCAGAAAAGGGGAAAGGGAAAATCAAATGCATAGGGCAAAGAAGACAGACAAGGGTGACAGACAAGGTTGACAAACTGATGTTGAAAAACCATTTGCAGTGACTGAGGTAATTTGGAAACGATTACTTGTTTTGTTTTACAGTATAAGAACAAAAGCATATGAATTAAGTAATGACATAACAGCTTAAAGCAAATTTAAGTACTCTTCCACTATGCATTGAGGAGTCTCCCTCACTGGAGATTCAAGAGCCATCTGGACTCAATTCTCTGCAAAGTGCTGTAGGACAACACTGCTTGAACAGAGAAGTTGGACCAAATGTGGTCCTTTCCAATCTTACCCATCCTGTGACTCCGAGGAATTAATTAATGAGGATTTGCAGGATGCAAAACAATGCAGAATGGATCAAAAGCAATCAGATTCTCCTATGGAAGAACAACCCAGCAGGGACTGCTAGACAAAACGATGCTTTGGTCAGAGTAAGATTAAGTGGAGCATTGCTGAAAACACGGCGGAGAAAGTGTGGCTTTATACCTGCACTGCTCCTCCACCTGCTCCAACCACACCCCACTGGCCACCTTCACAGCCAGAATCTGGTGCTGGTTTGCCTCCTGAATCTCACAGTGATTTCTATGCTGCTGTGGTGCACTGCACCAGCAGGAACAAGCTGATAAGCAAAGCCCTCATCAAGTAAATAGTCCTAGATGTTGTTCCACAGCAAAGTCACAACATGCAAGGACTCCTATGGATAACAGTTAGCTAGGAGATAGGAAAACACTCTATCTCAGAGATGCTCTCACAACACTCCACGGTCACTTGACACTAGCTGGAGTGAGGCTAAGGGTAGTCTGGAGTAGCCCTTGTCTGGGCTGAGGGCCAAAGCAGTCTTTAAGACACATTTGGGAAAAGAAACCTGTCTACATACTCTAAAAAGTTGTCCAGGAAGAAAGCAAACAGCACAAAGGCTGCCAGTTTTATGAAAAGAGTGTTAAGTGCCATACCAGCGCTTGGTTACAGGTTTGCATACCTAAAACTCATACATCAGAGATGATGGCCAGATTAAGGAGAGAAGGAGAAAAAACAGAACTGTGAAAAAGGAGAAAAGGAAAGATTGAGAATGGAAGGAGAGTGAAAATTTCTGTTTCAGCCAGCCTGATGGAGAGTTGCTGGCCAGATACCTCAAGGGCCAAAGGCAGGACAGAGTTCTAATTCAGACAAAACTAATCCAGAGTAGATTTTAGTCCAGAGGTGATTGGCTAAAATGTCTGCAGCCAAGATCATTCAAAGGATAGAGGGAGGTAACAAAGGAGCACAAAAGCCTTCTGCAGAAATGAGGAAGTAGGTTAGGGAAGCTTGCTAAAGGATGGTATGAAGCATTAGTTATAGAGAAGGGGTGTAGGGGGATGACTGTTAAGGCCTACTTATGAAATAAAATTTCTCCCAAGCCTTCAGGACCAGAGGAGCACTTCCAGTTCTCACTTCTGTGGATTGCAAATTCTTCTGGCGGCTCTTCCTACTTTCCTCTGGCTCTTCCCAGCTCCCCATGCCTGTGTTTTCTGTTCCTATCCTTCCTCTCAGTGCTCAGTTTAAGTCCCATGGGGAATGAAATCTGGTGCTCAGGGGATCCACAGGCTGCCCGAATATCTTCTGGGTGCTGCCCCTGCTCACTCAGCATGGTAAGGGCTGGTATTTGCTCTCTCTGAGAGAGAGCAAATATATAAACCTATACATTTCATCACACACCAGCTGAACTATAGTGCGACATATCATGAAAGGTCTTCTCACCCTGGCTTACATGATCTATTCTTTGTTTTTTTGTGACTTCTTGTTTTTTTTGTAACTTTCCATGTGCCATGAGGTAAGATGCTGCTGTAGGAAGAGGTAGGGCTGCTCATGTACCTGCTCCTCTTTGATGGATCACTGGATCATAGAAAGGCTTGGGTTGGAAGGGAGCTTAAAGACCAACTTGTTCCAACTCACTGCCATAGTCTGGGACATGTTCCACTAGACCAGGCTGACCATTTAGTCTGGCCTTTAACAATTTCAGAGATAGGGCAGCTACAGCCTCTTTGGGAAACCTGTTTCAGTGCCTCAACCACCCCCACAGCAAAGAATTTCTTCCTGATATCTGCTCTAAACTCACCCTCTGTCAGTTTGAAGACATTGCCCCTTGTACTACCACTACAGCCTCTTGTAAAATGTCTTTCTCCAGCTCTCTTGTAGCCCCCTTAGGTGTTGGAAGATACTATAAAGCTTCCCCTGATCCTCCTTTTTTCCAGGCTGAACAATCCTGACTCTCACAGCTTTTCTTCATAGGACAGGTCATCTTCAGCAAGAAGATGAAATGAATTCTTAGCTTTCACACAGTGCTGACATTGGGCATGAGCTGGGGGCACCCAGGCAAAGACCACAGTAGAGATATCACATCTGCATTTTATTCTTCAGCCTATTGTATTTCCAGCTCTTCCTTCAGTTTTTCCCAACTGTTGTGCACATTTGTGCCCATGACAGCCCAACACCAGCCACATTGCTCTCCAGAAGCTTGGCTAGACTTTGCGTGTAGGCAGGGCACTGACTGTTTGCTAATGACTCTGCAAACCAGAGCCTTGAAGAAATTATGTCAATGTCTCCTGCATTGCATAACATCCTCTGAGCAGCAGCTTGTCATTCTCTCTTCCCTTGGTTCCCTCCTGCCTTGTCACAGAAAAAGCAGAAATAACAGATGTGAGAGAAACTTGACCTGCCAACACAGGTGTGCTGCCTGGGTCTGTGCCAGGCTCCTTGCTGCACACACTGTGATTCAGCTTGCACCTATTGCAACAGAGGCAACAGAAATCTGTAATTGATTTGCTCTGGTTTGGGGAAGCTCGCCAGATGTTCCATGCAGATCCCCCAGGGAGCTGTGCCGACCCTCCCCTCTCATTCCTCTCACTGTCACTTGTGAGCTGTGCCTGCAGCAGCACCCAGGAAGTACTGGAGGCACTGCTGCAGAAAAGGTCCTCACCACCCTCCTTGGTTCAGCATGATCGCTGCCAGACTACAGGAGCTGCTCTGCAGCTAGATATTAGCCCTGGGCTTGCACCATGTTCTTGGCACAGGAACTAGGAAAGAGTTACTGAAGGATTTAATTACTGACATGCATTTCTCATACATGTCTCAGCTCTATGCTGGAGTTCCTAGAAAAGTTTTGACCACAACTGATTCTATGTGCTGCCCAGAAGGCAGGCTTCCCAGCAGGCCAGTTGTAGAGAAAACTAAGGAGAACACTGGAAAAGAGGCCAAGACTGCCCATAAAAACGCTGCTCAGCCAGGAAGAATCTGCCAGCAGCAGCCTTTGACTGCCTGGACTGGTTCTCTCCTGAACAGCTTCAAAGCAGCTGCCAAAACCCAACATGAAGAAGGGAAAAGGTGTGTTAACGCTGCAGGGCAGTGTTGAGGAGAGCAAGGAACAGCCACAGCTCCCCTGTCTTGCAGCCAGCAGCACTGCCTTGTGATCCAGCACAGCTCAGCACCAGAGCAGAGGGAGGGAGGAGAAATAGCCCAGTGACTGAAGGCAGTGCTCAGACACTGCAACTCACATTGATAATAGCACCAGCCTGGACACAGCCAGGCTTGCGCCTCCCAGGGAGGGGGCAGTGGGGTGGGCAGCTTGGCTGTCCCTTGGAGCAGAGCCAGGGAAACAGAGTCACAGGGAAATGAGGCTGGCTGGGAGGAGAGATGTTACATGTGGAGTAAGGAGCACTTCCAGAAGTACTTCAGGTGTAAGTAAGTACAGGAGCAGTGGTCATTACAGGTAGCAATTAGTGCCCTATGTGTCTGCAGCTTCCTCACTGAGACACTTCACATGATCCCATGTCTGCCCTCAGAAGTGTTAGCTGCTCTCTTTCATTCGCCTCCTGTGGCTGAACTGACTGCTGGTAACAGCATCAAAGAAAACAGTGAGCTTCTCCTTACAGGCAAAAAAGATTTATTTTAAAAGACAGGAAAAACAGTACAAGTAGTATGGTCCTTTATGTTCCAAACCTTCTACCCACCCTCAGTGTAAAGCAGCATGTTGTCCAGCCTGGACTTGTTGAGATATCAGCCAGGGTGAGTGAGAGGGTTTCAGCTGACTTTAGCTCTGGTTAAGGACCGTGGAGCAGTGTGCCAGCACACTGATGGCAAGGGCAGTGAATCCCCTTTACAAGAAAGATCTTGACCTTGTCTCAGCTTCTGTACAAGTGCTCCCGCACTCAACAAAATGGACACTTCAGTTTTACTTTTTACTGCCCAAGCCCAACTTCCCTTGGCTCCCAGAGCAGCAGATATACAGGACCAAAACAGAGAATATTTAAAGAGAAAGAGGTAGGTAATTAGATATTTGTGACAGAACAGGTTGTTGGGAGATATCCAGTTTGTGGCTGTTCACAGTGCTAGGTGAGGAGTCTCCATGGACACTGAAGTACTGACACAAAGACTGTCAGGTACTGTGGGTCTGTGCAGAGTGACTATTCCCATCCTCTCTCCTCTGCCAGGATCAGACCAGTGCAGATACTGCAGTCACAGTACAGCTCAGTGCTGAGGAAAGCAAACTTCTGCATCAGCCCTGTCTAAAAGTAAAGGGCCAGCTGGGTGCAGCAAAAAAAAAGTTTTTTAAAAAAAAAAAAATAAAGGCTGCTGTGTGTCTGGATGTGTTCACTGCTGGACAAGGCCCAACAGCACTGGAAGAGGACAGGTCTGAGCCACTTGGACCTGCAAGACAGTCAAGAAACACAACTCACTGGAGGACATAAAAGGGTTCCATTTAGCTGTCCCAGTACAACCAGCTTGCAGTTATCCATGCAGATTCCTGTGGTTTATCTTTCTTCTCCCTAGCCTCTGACACAGGGAGCATCTCCTGGGGACATCAATGAACAGGACATAGAGGAATGAACTTTAGGGAGAGACTTTTTTCAGCTATTGAAGAGATCTTGTCTTTCTCAGCTATGAAGAGAAAAACAAGACAGGCCCCAACTAAAAAGCTTTGCTCTACCATGAATTCCAACATGGGAGCAGAACCACACAGGGAATTTGGCAACCCTGGTGTAGGGCTGGAAGCCCTGCAGTGGGTCAGCAGCCAAAAGCATGGTGTTCCAATCCCTCTCCATGCTCAGCTGACACATACCAAGATTCTTCCAGAGGTGTACAACAGCACCACTGCAGCTCCCACCTGCCTCCAGCAGCTCAGTGGGACAGGGGAGCTGCACATCCACCAGATACTTCAGATAACACAGAGGCCAAGAGGCCTCTTCTGGCCCACTCCAGACACCTGTCACCCATCCACTGTATCTCAATCTCTAGCTAGCTGTGTTTCCACTGCTGAGACTTTGTTGAAAGTTCCCTTTACAGCAAAGCTGCTGCCTTTTCCTGTTTTGAGCCTGGCCTTCAGGGGGCTGCCTCTGCCACCCACAGGGCTCCCTCACAGCACTGCCTCTCCACCCCAGGAAGCCACTGTAGCTGACTGCTGCGGCATGCCTTCTGACAGCCCCTGTCCTTCCAGCCCCAGGCCTCCAGCAAACTGTGAGCTCCCTCCAGCAGACTGGTCACAGTACTGCAAGCACTCTGTGCACCACAGCTGCTGGGAACCAAACTTGGGCTGATTTTCCCTGGTTTTCCTGGTCTCTGTGTAGTCCTGGGAGGGAAGCTGGCTGTTGCTCTCTGTTTCTCCTGACCTATTTCTATGTAGCTTGTGGCCAAGAGATGCTACAGGTGGAACATGAAGGGAAGAGCTCCTTTGCTCCTCCATTTCTCAGGAAACTGTAATTGCTCTTTCCCCACCGTGCACCACCTCCTCTTACCATGTCACTCAGGCTGTACATCCTCAGTGCAGTGAGCTCCTCTCTCTAGACAAGCTCATGGGAGTGGAAGTGAACTGTGGTAAGAAGCAGAGAAACAGCATTGGCAGGGGAGCACAGGCTGGCAAGGAATATTCCAAGGAATACAGTCTTGATCCCAAGACCACCAAATAAAACCTATGACTCAGGAGCTAAGAAACCAACTTCTAGCTGTGGAGCCCTCCTCTCTCCTGCCTCTGGGCAGGGAAACTCCACGTGTCCCAGAGGGGCTGTGGCTTGGCAGAAGATATCCCCCAGCTCACCTGCTGGATTTCCTGCATTGCCAGGCGTATGGAAGAGCGGAGGCGAGGGAAGGCTTGTTGGCTGCTCTCTCCAGAGCTAGGCTTTGTTCTACTCTTCTCTGAGGTCTGCTGGTTTTGGAGATTCTTGGTCCTCCTGAACCACTGCAGAGCAGATTTGCTGCTGGAAGGCATGGAAGGGCAGGACTGCTTCTCTGGAGGGGTCTCCCCCTTGTCTGCTGGTGAACTCAGTGTGAGACTCTCCAGATTTTCGTAATTCAAGCTCTCACTACTTTTCTGGAGAAAGAAGGAGCGGATTCAGCCATGGTTTGCAGACCCCTTCACATACACTGAACAGCACCATAAAGAGAAATACCCAGCTGTGTCCACTGCTGACATTCAGGGGGCAGCAGGGTGTCATGCACCTGCCAGTGCCTCTCCCCCACCCTAGGTCTCCCCAGCCAGCAGCCTTTCCCAGTGCATGCAGGAGCAGCCAAGATGCTTGGCCAGAATGGGACACCCCTCAATAGGAACACAGAAGAGGTGCTGCTGCAGTGTCTCCAACCCCGCATTCAAGGCACAGTCCATCCTCTTTTCCCACTGAAGAGCCTGGATGCTCACCTGCCCACAGGGAACAGTCAGTATCTCCATTAGGGGCTGGATGCCCACGGCCTGGTGGTACCGCACCAGCTCGGTGAGCGAGGCGTGAGCGCGGTGCTCCCCCAGGATGACGTAGCGTGCATTGGGCTGCATCTGGATCATGTAGTGTCTGCAGCGGCCCTCGCCCCTGGGGACAGGGAGGGACAGAAACAGTCATGGCATGGGGCCTCAGCGTGTCAGGAGCTGCTTCCTGCACCCGTAGCCTCCAGAGGCCAGTTGGGATCAGGACCCTCAGTAAGAAGTACACACGGAGGCAGGAGACGCGCTGTGCACGAGCATGTGCTCATAGGTGCTGCAATCTCCCTTCAACCTGGTTTGCCCTCTCAGCCAGAGTACAGCCTAAGCAGGACCTCTACCCTTGAAGCCACAGCAACCCACTCACAGACAGGTCTATTTTTTCAGTAAGAGACAGATTCTGCAGTATCCCATTTGCTACTACAAACTCTCTGAGGCAGGACAGGCTCATCATGATCCTCTCTGGACTCCTCTGTGGAGCAGGTAATCTCCTCCAGTCAAGCAGTTTTATAGAATCACAGAATTCAAGCATTCTATGACTGTAGAATTCCAGGATCACAGAATTCCATGCAGTGCTCAGTTTCATAGAATCACATAGGATGGAAAATCCTTTAAGATTCTCAAGTTCAACCCTCAACACAGCACTGTCAAGTTCACCATTAAACCACGTCCTCAAGTGCCACATCTACACGTCTTTTAAATACCTCCAGGGATGGTGACTCCACCAGTGCCTTGGGCAGCCTGTTCCTGTGCTTGACAGCCCTTTCTGTGAAGAAATTCCTCCTGACATTCAGCCTGAACCTACCCTGTCACAGCTTGAGGCTATGTCTTCTTGTCCTGTTGCCAGTTGCCTGGAAGAGAAGGCTGACCCCCACCTAGCTACAGCCTCCTGTGAGCCTCCTCCACCCATTACCTACCGGTATGTCAAGATGTAGCCTGGTCGGCTCTGGCTGATCCGAACAAGGAAGCAACCCAAAGGCTTGTCAATCAGCAAGTTTTCAGCTTCCCTGAAATCAGGAAAGAGTTTTTCAGCAAAGAGCCAGAGCTGCCTTGCCACACAGCAAGATTTGCCTCCTATCTCATGTGCTGCCCCAGTAGTGGCCCAGGGAGCCCAGCATCTGCCCTACGTGCTCCTGGCTATAGGTGTCGTGACTCAGGCTTGGTGGTGCAGGACGCATTAACAGGCTGAGGAAGCACGATACTCAGTCAAAGCTTCTCCAAGTAGGGCTGCTCCAAACCTGCTCCAGCAGCCCGTGCAACAGTAACAGCTGCCTTCCAGCATGTCACAAAGCATCACTGAGATGAGGAATCTGTGCATGTGTGCACTTCCTATGGTCCTGGGATGAAGAACTCAGGATGCTGTGGGGTCCTGGGTAAGTCCAACACCAACTTGGACTACACCACTGTTTTTCTAAACTTCCTGGAAGGAGGTCTTCCCTTTCTCTGCCCAACAGACAAAGCCCTGCTTTGTGCTTGTCATATGCCTTGCTTGAGGCTAAAGGTGACCGCAAATCACCAGTGCAATCTGGGGTTGCTCTGGCTGCTCCATTTCATGAAGCTGAGCTTACAATACTGTGTGAAAACATGAGTCTCTGCTTAAGCACCAATGTCTTTGGGAAGGATCTGCCATGTCCTTCATTTTGCAGTGCTCATGGCTAGTCTGTACTTGAAATTAGACAGTTTTGTCTTCCAGACACTAATTCCTCTCCTACATTCTTTCATCTGTGGACAAAAGCATCATTACAGGTTAGGGCCTCATTTTATCTTAAAAAACTAAAACAAAATGCAGCTACCAGGCAGCTGTGAGCTACTGTAGTGTCCTGTACCAAGCTACTGTGCTGTGTAATGTCTCTGAGTAAATGTTCATGCTGACAGCCTGAAAAAAATCCAAGAATATAGCTCTAATAAGACTGAAGGTTTTGCAGTTTTGCAGTTTTTTTGAAGAAAAATTGCAGTTTGAATAGAAGAAAAAGTTAGAAACTGGAGCAAGATGATGAGGGTGTTCAGATGACAGCAACCTTGATAGAGAAAACCCACCAATTACAGGATATTGGCAGTTAACAAGTGTGGAGCACCACAGATCAATTTGCACACAGCTGAGACTATACTGCCATCCTGCTCCAATCTGATCACTGGCATAATCAGCACTTCTCTGGTTATGCCATTGTTTGACTCAGCCAAGAGAGTGAAGTGTTTAGCAGACCTGGTAGAAAAACTTCAAGCATTTAAACAAACCGTTGTAAACAACTCCATAAGAAAGAAGGGCTTAGTGGATGTCTCTCCCAGACTAAGTAGAAGCAAATGCCATCTATGCTGCCTTAGACAGACCTCCTTAGACAGACAGACAGAGGTATCAACAAAACTCTTCCTTTTCCTGTATCAGGGGGCTTTGGTGGAGTTTTGTCATTGAGTACTCACTAAAGTCCCTCTTAATACTTTTAAAAATAAACGTAAGCTGAATTCTATATTCTCCTGCTGTAAATTGGAGTCTCCTCCTGACTATACTGAAATATGAAAAACAGTGATAATGAATCAACCCAAAAGTTCTCTTTCATGTCTCTGCAAATGGATCAGAACAGGGAAAGCACACATGTGTATTTCCTCTCTGATTACTTTAGAAGCCTCCCATCCCTACCAGGATCTGTGTTTAGGGACCCACAGTGGACTTACGTACTATGACTCCATTGTCCTTCCATGGACCTACATAAAGTTTCAGCATTTACAATCTGTGACAGGGACTCCCAAGCTTTCCCCTAAGAGTTTGATGCTCAGAGATTAAAAGGGAAAAGTTATGCAGGTCACTTCCATTCCTTAAGTGAAGCCAATCCAACCTACACAGTCCTAGAGACACATTGGCTTCTGCCAGTGGTCACTGTGTCCAGAGTACTCACCTTCGACTGATCATCCCATGCAGCCAGCTTGGAAAGGCCCCATCATCCTGCATGACCTTCTGGGCCTGTGTCTCTTTGAACCAGCGGAGAGTTGCTCCTCTCCTTAGTTTCCTCATTTTTGCTTCTTCCTCAATCTGTTCCTCAGTTCCCAGAACAGGACAAGGAACTGAAGGGTTCAAGAAGTTATCAAAAGGAGTAGACTGAAAGGAAGGAGAGAGAAAGTCGGCATGAAAGCAAACTTAAAGGCAGGGGACATTTGAAGAGATCACTTTGGCAGGTGACCCCATTCCTACGTCCCTTAAGAGAAGATCAGTCACCAACAACTAAAAGCTGTTCTCCGTTCCTCAAAGGTCCTGACCATGCTTTTTACCTAACCACAGTAGGACAGGACTCACACTTCTCATAACAAGAATGACAATATTCTCTTGTGACCACATGCAGGAGAACATGTGCATGCAGAAGGTGGATGGAGCAGGGAACCAGCACATCTGGCTGAGGGGCCCCCAGCAGAGCCAGTATTGCTACCTCTGTCAGTTTGCTGCGTGGCCGTGGCACTGGTGGCTGCTGTGACTGATCAGAAGGATGAGGACTAGACTGAGGGCGCCTCCTTCGTGGCATGGGGACTGGAAGGGACTTTCTTTCTGCAACAAGAAGAAATAAGTAGGTGAAATCTAGCATCCAAGATCCACGACATCCATCCTCTACAGGCCTAGGACTCTACAGGCCTAGACAGGCTCTGCTGCATGGATTATGTGGTAAAACCACAGCCTGGCCCTCCTTCCAGCACAGCCAGGCAATTGACCTTTACCACGCTGTTTCTGCTCCCCACAGACAAAGCCACAACTTCCAAAGAGCAGAAATATCATCAGCTCCCTGCCCACCACACTGGTGGAGCTCCTGTTCCAGGGCAGGCCATCCTGACCTGGAGCTTTCAGCACTTCAAGGTGATCACCACACCAGTGGACACGCACTGGGTCAGTGCCAGTGGGAACAACTCACCCTGGGCCTCTGCTGCCAGTGCCAGCTGCCGGATTCTTTCTCTCTCTGCCTCCTCCTGTAGCCGCTGTGCTTGAGCTCTCAGCTCAGCCAACAGTTTTAGGAAACTCTTCTTGCATCTGAATCCCCTAAAAACTGTTCAGAAAAAGGCTGTGGTTAGAAAAATAATGCTGTTCTTGCCTTTGTAATTCTCTCAGGAAAGAACACCGGGTGGTAGCCCTTCATTTAGTCCTTTATTCACCCAGCACCTGAATCATATTAATAAAGAGCAATGGAAACTCTACTACAAGCAGGTAACCAAACACTGTGAGAACTGTCTTCTACTCTCTAAGCTGCTAGATCACAGATTTATAGAAATCAAATTACAGATCCATGCTCTCATCTCTAATGCCAGGACACTGAATACCTAAAAAAGAAAGCCTCACAGAAGGGCCTGTTAACCATCCGTCTCTCTGTCCTTCTAGACACCATGAAGAAGACAGGATTTCCTTGATGCCAGCCCACAGGAAAGCCTTTCCCATAAGCAGCCATTGCAGGGCTCCCTAGGAGCATTACAGACAATGTGTGATGCCACCTACTCTACCAGTTATTAAAACACATGAAATGAAAGCTGCACCCTCTCATTTCCCACTACCCACACATCCTCCCCAAGGATGACAACAGTGCACAGCTTGTGACAGTCTGATGTTTGTGACAGTCTGATGTTTGAGACACTGTATAGTGCACAGTTGGAAGTTGCTCTGATCCTCCAGCAGTGCAACAACCCATACAGAAGAGAAGTGCAACAGAGGGGAGCTAAGCAGGGTGATAGCAGCCTCCTCCTCCTCCTGGCTGCACAGTCCTCCTTTAGCCTGTGCAAGGGGAGGTACCAATCTCTCCGTAGCCACTCTGGAAAGACAGGCTGCTAGGGCACATACTACGTGGAAAGGAAAAACCAATCCAGACCAAAATTTCACCTCTTTTTGCCTGTCTCTGAAAGCAGCAAATCTGCTTCACTCATTTCCCTCTCCCCAATTCAACACAACTCACAAACAATCCTTACTCCAGAGGACAGTGAGTCAGACCTCAGGACACACCCAAATCATGTGCATGCCCTGCTCAGTCCAGCTCTCCTGCAGACATTCTCCCTTTCCAAGGCTGACACTGAGGGCTCTCCCTGATTCAGGATGAGCACTGGGAATGTGGGCATTTACAATAAGCACTTTGACTTCACAGGGCCTTGACACAGAGATGGCACCTGCCCTACCCTTCAGTCCTCTGCAAAGGTGAAGCAGGGACTGCAGAAAAGGTTTTCCTTCCTTCCCCTGGTCTGAGATCAGCTCCTCTCCCAGTGCTCACCTTTCTGTATGATAACTGCTGCTCTTTCCAGTTGCTCCACACACTTTGCCAGCTGTTCCTGGTGCCAATATTTAAAGAAAAGTCGTGACTTTCTGTGAAGGTGGAAGAGAAAGATGCAGTGGGAAACACTGTCTAAACTTTTATCCATCATCCTTTGAAGACTCCTTTCCTACAAACACAGAATTCTCCCTGAAGAGAACCAGGTAACAGCTTGCATGTGTAAAATCCTAGGCTTCCCATTCCCAACAGCAGTGATGCACACCTACCCACAAATCCAGCCTTTCAGCTCTGTACTTTGCAGTATCCTCAAGCAGCTGAAAGAGATGATAAAAGTAAAATAAGTCATTTTCCACCTAAAGTGAACACCATTTTTTTTAGTTGCATGAAGGGGCATAAGTGCCTCAGCAATTCCCAACAGTCAGGCTGTCAGTCTGTAATGCACCTTGAGATACAGCTAGGACTGCATTTGGGAAGAACATCCACAAAGGGGTTCCCAGAGGCAGATTTACTTCAACTCCCTGGGAGGCAATTCTGTAGAGCTTATTTTATTCTCAGAAGTGCTTTTCCTCATTTTGTTTCCAAGCCCTTTGGAGGACACAAGTTGCAAGGTCAGCACAGCAAGACTTCCGGGAGAAAGTCTGTTTTCCAATTCCAGTTTCATTTTGCAGACTCCAGTGATAAAATTTGGGTCACTCAGAAAGATCCCCTGACACTTGGAACTGAAAGCAGCTCTAGCTGCAACACACTGACAGCTTCCTCCCTCCCTTGCTAATCCGGGCTGTGAAATCATAGTAGCACTTCTTGCTAATATCTCACACAGGAAAGCAGAAGTGTTATTCTTTCTATCTCAGCCAACTTCCACAGTGCCATAATCCATATCCACAGGGTTTTTTTCTCTGAAATGCAACCATGATTTTTGTGACTCCTGTAAACAGGCACACTGCACTGCCTGTTTACAATGATCCCCCGTCCATCTATAACATTCTCCTGTAACCTCGCTTGGGTTTGCAATTCTTACTATTCAGGGAGCATCAGGAAGTTCAAGGAAGCACTGTGAAGGCAGGAGGAGCTACTGCCAGGAGTGAATTGTTCCAGGAGATCATTCAAATCCTTTTCTTAAATGACTTAAAAAAACCCCCTCAGTTGGCTTCTTTACATGATTCATTCTCACTATCAATCACAGTTGACACTGGCAGGAAGGAGAGGCTGGGAAAGTGGAGAAGAGGAGGTGGGGAACTGCTGTCCTAGATGTAGGAACGAAAACGCTGGCAGAGTAAAAACTTGTCCCTCTGCTGAACCGGAAGGATGTTTATGTGTGTAACAGTTGGGTTGCAAAAGTGCTGATGGTATATTTTGCCTGTACAGAGACCAAAGTCTTGGTTTAGAAACATCTTCTCTAGCCTGGGAGACATTCAGTGCTGGCTGCTCGTTCAACATTGTCTTTATCTTCTTCTCCCATGTGGCCATCAGAAAAAAGCCTAGAGAGGCACCTGACAGCAGTACTTGAGTGCCTGCCATGCTGAGTTCAATGGACACCCTTGCCCATTATTGTTACTTCCTAAATAAAATACATAGATCAGTTTCCATTTCATAGCACAACAAGGCTTTAATTGAATTTAAGTGCTACATAACAATTCAAGAAAGTTGCTGGTACCAAGCATGGTACCAAATGCTCTTTAAACATTAAATGTCCTTGCCTGGGATCTGTTCCCCATCACCACAAAATCCCATCCTCTTTTTACCTGACCCTTTTATTTGGTTTCCTATGCTACTCAGAGTAAAAGCCTCTGAAGAACAAACCAGACAGCACAAAACAAAGTCAGTGTTCCTACCTTTCTTTTGTGAAGGGAACACCAGGTTTAACTAGAAGAATTCCGTATCTGTGGAAAACAAACCCATACAAACACATAAAAGCCACATCCTTGATGGGCCGAGCTGATCCCTATCACCCTGTCAGTAAACAACAACAAACTTTCCACTCATCCTCCCACAGCAAATAACCCCATGACCATAGACCACAGACCACATGAACTTTGAAGAGACTCTTACTCCTTGCCCATATCTGGTTATCAGGGTCATTTCCCAAATAGTATCTACCAAGGAATATTCAGAGGTTTTAAAAGACCTTTCAGCAAATTCCTCAAAGGAGGGTCTCCAGGAGAAACCATCTCTTCGGATACGGATTGTCTCCAGCAGCCCATTGTACCGGAGCTGAAGCAGCACCACAAAGAGGATCAGAGAAACAAACAGACACAGGTCATTAGGACATTGGTTTGCTCCTTTGCAGGCAGAAATTACTTCATTCAGCCCTAAACTTCTCCATCTCAAAAGGAAATTTTTTTTTCTGAAAATGTTGCCTTGGTTAAAAACTGAATTTACCTCGTCCTGTAACTCTGATGATTAACCACCGAGTTAGAAGTTGGAAACCATAAAAACCAATGACTGAAATAACTTCACCTTCCAGCCATGGGTACTGCTTTGCCTCTGTCCCTTAGAGGATAGTTTCATATTTTCAAATCTGGACACAGAAGTACTCTGAGGCATGGATGAACTTTGTCTTAATCCTACTCCTTCTTACATACATTAAAGAGGCTGCTGAGCTTTCTGAACTCTTCCAATCATTTCCAGTATCCTTTAAAGCATCTAGACCTCCGACCTGACAGATTATCCAAATACAATCATATCAGTGCATTTCAGATCCTATCAAAGCAATCCCCTCTTGGTTTCTATTCAGAGTTGCCCTGGCTGAGGGGTGAGAACAGTCTCCTCCGGGAAACAATTTTTCCAGAGTACTGTCTGTACCAGTCTCATCCAGGGGGAGATGTAAAGATGAATCCTAGTGCCTGACAAGCAGATCTCATTGCATTCATGAAAAAGAAATGAGAGAGATCTAAGATTGCAAAACCTGGACCTAGCAGTCTGTGTTATAAAAACAACCAAATACTCAGAACCTTTACACGTATATGGCTACTCTTTCTCTTGCAAGGGGAGACTCAAGTGAGTCACCTTGTGCAGCCTTTTGGTGGAATCTGCCCTCCTGCTGAGATGTGTCCATAAAGGACACTGTTTTTGCTCACCTGCAGCAGCACCACCTGGTTGTCCAGCACACCTGGCTCCCTCTCTCTGTTGGGCTTTATGCAGCGCACAAAGTGCGGGTTGGCAGAATACATCCTCTCCATGAGCACCATCAAGGAATGCTGGCAAGGGCAGAGGAACATCAACAGTCCATTGAACCAAAGCACTGCCAGATGTGTAATATCCTGCAGCAAGAACTGTTTCCTCACCCCACAGCAACTTCCTGCACTCTGGCGACAACTGGGCCCATCCCACTGTGATCAGCCCTGCTCGGCAATTAGGAAAACCCCTGTCTACATAATGTCTGCTTTAACCGTGCTCAGCACTCTGGACGCGGTGCAGTGATATTTGCAGTGATAAAATTATCACTGCTTTCATCTCATGGCACTCCTCAGGGCAGCAATACCATACCCGGAACTGAGCTCCAGCAGACTGCTTCCGTGTGCTGTTAAACTTGTCATCTGCTCCTGGTGTGACCTGAAACCAGACCAAAACAAAGGATCAGCCCTGGAAGAAGCACTTGATTGACAGCCAAGGGGCACTGTTGGAAGGCAGATGGCAAAAAACGAGGGAGAATGGATTAAAGGGGAGAGAAGACAAGATAAACATATAAACAGCAGAAGCAAACACAAAACACAGTAAAAAAACAAAGGAGAAATTGTTGCAAGCTGATTGATGTCTGCTGTTATTTTAAACCAACTTTGGCCTGCCCTTTTTCAGCCAGTTTCTCAAATCATAATTATCAGGTTATGAACATTTATCAAATGTGATGTGGACCTGAAGTGCAATACCTTGGCTTTCACATGAGGCATCAGGGTCCCTGTCCTGGAGATAGTGGCTGAAAGAACAGAGACAATTAGTTGATTTTGTACCTTTGCCTGCAATCCACTAGGGCTAAACATTCAAACCTCACTTCATGCACAAACCTCCTTACAAATACTGAATCACAGGGTGTTAGGTTTCACCATGTGGAACTACAAGGAAAGAAGTTAAAAAAGGAAGAAGAAAATGCAAATGTACGAAGTACACAAGGCAGGCAATATTAACTCCTGCCACTGAGAAGACATGACAATCAGGTTATTAAATAAACCTAAATGACTTTCAACAGAATTATCATCAATGGGCACCTAACTGCAGAAAAAATGACACAGGCAGCAAATAGAGAGCTCACCTACAGCATTCAGGAGGTTGTTTAAAGTCAGAGAGCTTATAACTAATTCAGTAACAGGATGAGAAAATCAGAGATGTTTAATTTACAAAGGATCTAGTAAGAGTCTTGTGCACCCTTGATGCAACGGCTTTATGTGAATCATAAAATCACAAAATCAGGTTGGCAGTGTTCTCTGGAGGTCATCTAGACCAAACCCTTTGTTCAGCACCTAAAGCTATTGCCCAGACTGGACAACCAACCTGAGAACAGGTAAAGTCTAATGTTTAGTTACTTTGAAAGAGTTAGGACTAGGCTAAGTAGCTTCAGTAAAAGTACAGAAATGACAATGAAGAAAGATAGTCCTAAGCAGTAGCTGAAAAACACACTGGAGAACAGAAATGAAATCCATCAGTTTCTTGTAAATCCCAGAAAGTGGTATGGACTGAATGGGACCAAAAAAATCACAACATTTCTATACCAGAAGCACTGTGTTCAGCCAGCAAATTTCCAAGGAAGCATCCACCTGACCTTTCTCTAAATTTTTAAATTTAATTAGAAGCCTTGGAGAATCTGAATTGATAACTGGAAAAAAGAAGTGTGGGAGTGTAGTGGAGGAGAAAAATAATGCATGACCTGACAGTTTTTTTAACAAGTTGTGAAGCTCCATTTTTAGAATCTATGACCTTGACCAGCTTCATTTCTAGACAAGAACAGTGTGTATAGAAAGGACCAGTGGAAACAGTCCTGCACTGGCCTTGGAGAAGACGGAAAGGTGTCTGAGCGGTGGATGATTCTCTGGAAGGGGATACAAACTGCTTTGCTTTCCATGGCAGGGAATAAACAGCTCTGACAGCTCTGCACGTGCCAGCAGCCCCACTCCAGGCTGCAGAATTCTCAGAGTCCCCCTGGCACTGCCAGCTGTGAAACACACGAGCCTCATGCCCACACCTAACTCTTGCCAAGCTGTGTCTTGGCTTATGGTGGATGTGCAGAGGGACTTGCCTTTGAACAGCACACTGAGCAAGGGGGTGACGCTGCTGATGAAGAGCCCACGGACATTGGCTGGCAAGGTATCTCTGTTCTTCTCCAGAAAGCCCTTGGCAGCATATTGTACCTATGGAAAGGGCAGCAGGTCACTAAAGACAGCAGTGCTGATAGGCTGACTGTAAAAGCCACTTCCACAGCCAGCCAGGAGCTGATCATATGTTAAACTGAAGGTAGTCTGGCTTGCACATGAACTCTTTAGACACACAGGCACCCCATTCAGATGCCAGAGGAACAAAACCATGCACATGCCAGAGGCATCAGAACCATGGAAGTGCAGCATAACACCGAGACATCCACGTTTACATGTGAAATGTTAATTTTTGTAATAATGAATGTCACAAATAATAACTTAGTCAACAATACTGAGATTAGATTACTAAAATGCAAGTTACAATGAATTGTCATATCTGACCTGAATTGTCATATCTGCTCCTGTTCCAAAAATTATCTCCAATCAATTCAACCTAATGTGGACCAATGCTTTCAATACTGGTGGCAGCAAAGTTACATGCAATACTGCCAAATCTCAAGCTGCTTAGATACCAGTGAATGTGTAAATAACTGCCTCCACTTTTAAAACATTAATTACCCTGCTGTTTACATAGTGTTCTCAGGTGTTTGCAAAAAAACAGCCACTGCTATGCTATGGAACCCAATAGGTTAAAAAAAAAGGCTTTAGCTTGTCCTTTGGTGCTGCACAGTGGACACAGTACTTTTATTTATGAAGTACTATTTTAAGACTAGAGTTCTAATAGAATGATGATTTGAAGAGTAGCAGATTCTTCTAATGCCCTATGCTTCTGAGAGGTAGCCCCATTTTCCTCAGGGGTCTTCTCTTCCTGTAGCTTTTACATAAACCCCAGGGAATTCTAGGAGGCAATCCATTGGAACACATCATTTCTGTTAGTATTATCCTCAGACCATGCATTCCTTAACATCAAAGCCTTATTTGTCAGGCAACACTTCCACCCCCTCCAACATACACTACAACAACATTCTTCCTGCAAACAGTACATACTTTCCCAGCATAGTGAATGATGCTGAAGCCCAAAACACGGCCTCGGGCTGGCTGGAAGTGTAAATTCCCCTTAAAGCTGCTGTTTAGTTTATCCACAAATGTCTTATCAGTTGCCTGCAAGAGAGCAGATTTCATAAGATGAAACAGAGGCCTGATGAGGACACATGGAATCAAAACATAGTGTTGGAAGTATCCTTGGCTGTGCAATAGTCTTCTGCAATACCTTCTCCTGACTCCTCTCAGGGATGCCAATGCCACTAGACTGCCCCTGATCTGGATGTCCTGTTTCAGAAGTCACACATGGCAACATCTCTGTTCATCCTGCACTCCAGCCCAAGAGCTTTCTTTGTAGCCCGGATATTCATTGATATATTAGAATATTTTCTCTGCCTCCTCTCTCATACATACCTGAGGGAATGCACTCTGCTCATCCAGAAGAGACAGCAGCCCAAGTGGCTTGGCCAGGAGCAGATTCTGCAGCAAAGAAGATGCAAACATGTATGTAAAGCAGTGCAGGACATCCCCTCTCACCCTCACCACCCTTTGCAGAAGTTCTTCCCAGGTGCATCTCCTCCCCATGGTAGAAAGAGCAAGACTTTTCTCTTGGCTGGACAGAGCAATTATATTCTGTCAGTCCTCTCACTCACCAGAATAGGTTCATTATTGTTGAATGTGATGGTCTCCCAAGGCAGCCCTTCTTCCTTATAGGCAGCCTGCTCCAGCTGGAAAATATGCTGAAATAAAGAAAAGGTTGAAGCACCCAGCAGACTTGGCTAGACAAACCCTGAACATCTTCCTTCCTGCCCTGAATAAGAGGACGGAGGCGTGGGACTCTCAGCCACAGCATGAGAGGTCCAAGATGTAGCTGCTGCTCTCCATGGTTCTCTGTAACCCTGGCACTCACTGGTCCCGGTGCACAAAGCAGGAACACTTGTCAGAGTGTAAGTGTCCTTGCTATTACAACTTTGGTTACTGCTTGATCCTTTTACCTCTTCCTTTCCTGTCCCAGTGGCTCCCCTGCCCCAGCAGGGAAGGTTGCTGCTCTCTATCCTGCTTCACTGTTCACTGTTTCTGTCCTTCCAGGCAACAGATACGTTTTCCCCCAAGCTCTCCTGCATGTGCCAAGTAGAGCAGTGTTCTGCTTTCTCTGCAACACAAGGTGAGGTCACCCTCAGCAGACTTACATGGTTGAAGAAATGCTGCAGTTGCTCATTGGCCAAGTTTATGCAAAGCTGTTCAAAACGATTCACTGCAAAGTTTTCAAACCCAAAAATATCCAAGATGCCTAAAAAAAGGGAAGAAAAGCACATCATGGAGCCTGCAAATCATGCCTGCAGATTACTGTGTACACCAACACACAACTAGATCTCTTATCACACAGCCCTTGTGGCACAGGAAAAATGCAGCCAAGACAGACACCAGCAGCAGGTCTTCCACAGCTTGGAGAGTTAATTAAGAGAAGACCCACTGTGCTTCTCTGCTAAGCCAGAGTGCCCTAGAAATACAGCCTCACAATTGCTTCAGATCAACTGACTGCTCAGAGTCAAACAAAGCCCTACAGACTTCATGCTGCTGACTCTTATCTCTAGCAAGATTACAGTTTTGATAATACATCCCAGCACGCAAGCTCTGTGAAACCTCATGCCGTGCCTGTCCTTCGTTGTGGCTGAGGGATGCACATTTGAGAACAGAACAGGACCAAGGCAGGCAGAACTCACCTATCTCCCTCAATTCCACCTCAGGGTCCACATTCTCAGCCAGCAGCTCATTGATCTTGCAAACAATCCAGCCAAACACTCGGCCATAGGCCACCTTTGCAATGGAGTCCCGAGCATCTGCACAGAGGGAACAGCAGCAGCAGCTCACTGGAGGGCTTCACAGGAGAGCAGGGACACAACACACGGACTGGTTCAATACAACCACCTCTAGCAACAGTGTTTGTATAAAGCTGCTTTAAAGATTTGATAAACATTGGATTGTCTCCACCCTTTGTAAGTGGGAGCTGTAAAAACAGCTCTTTAATTCCAAAATCTTCACAATCTTTCTACAAGATCAGCCACACCGTACCAGGGAATTTTTCAGTCATGCCACTTTTTAGAATATCCAGAGACTTGCTTTCTCCTCTGAAGATAAACTAAGTATGGAGTATACTAACTGAACTAAATATCTCCTCACTGCTAAACCAAGAGAGAAACTCCAAATTTTTCTTGGAAAATTGAATGGTTCTCTTCCTCCTAGCCCACAGTTGCTAAGTGTTTAAATGCTGTAGGCAAGAAAAGGACACGATGGAAAGCTTGTTGACATTCTAAGGAGACCAAATTAACATGACTTTTGATTAGAGATGTACATCTTATTGCCTAGAGAAATTCGTAAAACAGAACTAGATAATCCCATTTCATTTTAATTTTATTCTTTCATTTATTTGAAGCAACAATCTCTCTTAATTAGCTTTTAAAATATTATAATTTAAATGAGCCTTTTGGTGCAAATTATTTTAGGTTATTTTCGTGTTTTATTGAAAGGGCAAATAACACCTTGTGCTTGCTGTTTTACACTTTTCACTCCATTCTTGACACTGTGACATCTCATTGTTCTCGTGGCTGTTTCTCCATCTATTACCTAGAGCTCTGCACACTGCCAGCACTCTGCAACAGGAGCCTTCCCCTCTTTTGCACAAATACCCAGAGTTTCTTTCTGGGCTGGACTCAGTCAGAAAGCAAAGCTAATTCCTTGGTTTCTCATTTAATCTCTGCAGTCTCCTGGAGACCAAACAAAAGCAGCATTCATGGCCCTACATGTCAGTAAGAGACTAAACAGATAAACACCGACATACTTGCCTCTGTGTGAGAGGAATGAAGGGGCAGAGAAGGACATCTTTGTTCCCAACAAGCTGCACATGTGTGGGGATACCCTTCCATCAAAACGCAGTCTTTCTAGCCAGCACATCTGCAATTCATTGTGTTTCCTACCTTCTGCCTGCTGCTGGGTGTGAAATCGCTGGATCTGCTCGCCTCTGGTCACTGACATTGTACAAATCAGGCATTTTAACAGCTCATCTTCCTGAACTCCAAACTGACCCTGGGAAACAGGAAATAGACGAGGACAGTCAGTTGTAAACCCTTACTCTGCTCGTGGGGACTGTGTCTGTCTGCGTGTAACAGGGTCATGGCTCAGGCTCAGGCCTTTGAGCCCCACTGTAAGGCGAGTGCTACTGCTGGCACCAGAGTCAGATGCCGGCTCTGATTTGCTCCACCCCCACAGCGACCAACCTCACACACTGGCTCTCAAACACTTTTTGTTTCGCCTTCCCAGTGCTGCCACCTTTCACCTCCTTTGGGAGCTATGCCAGTCCCTGCTGGGCGGTTTAATGACTTATTGAACAGCACCACACGGAGGTGACTGTGAAGGTGTTTTAGTATCTGAGCTTCAGAGTCACAGGAACCCACATGAGAGGCAGGAAACAAAGTGAACCCAGACACACTGAACCCGTCAGTAATTTAACAGGAATTCCCCTCCTGCGGGCAAGAAATGAGGAGCAGGCTTTCAGAAACAGGATAAAAAGGAGTTGGCTGCTGAACAGATGTAAGTGGTTGTTTCAGGTGTGGTGTAGGAGGAAAACAGGCAAAGAGATGGGAGTGAAACCGAAAAGCAAGAGTGCTAGGATTTCAAATAGGTTAAAATGAAAAGAAATAGGGGAGAAGCATGTTACTTTTTCTGTCCTCTGTTGTTAACAAAGCAGGATAACTTTACCATCCCATATAACAAAAGTGGAATGGTCCTGGGAAATATATACTTCTTAATCTGTGATAATTTCTTGCAAAATAGTAGACATCTTAATTCAAGATGACCAATAAAAAATGACAGCACTTAGGGTGGTATACCTGGACAAAATCCAAGGAAAACATGGAACTAGTGTGCAGATATTGCCCACCTGAATTTCTCCAAGGTGTCATCACATTCACTAACATTTAGTTTTAAAAAGCTTGTGTTTCATGAAGTCAGCAAGGTATATGCTGACTGTGTAAGACACTGGTCCTAGACACACAAGAAATAGAAGCTGAGATGCATCTCTGGGTATGAATAGCAGTGAGCACAAATGCTGTCATGGGATCAAACAGTATATTTCCAAAAAAACCCCTTTTCCTTTGAAACCTTCACATTCTGAGGCAGAAACATCCTCTGGCATGAACAGCTCCTGCAGTCACACAGACAGTGGGAAAGAGCATCATACCCATAAAGCTTCTGTTGGCATTTTTTGTGACTCACCGCTGCAGCCTTCAGCCATCCCTGGGAGGCTTCACTGACTTTTACAGACCCATTGCTCTCCTCAGGCTCAAAGGTCACATTGCCCAGAGACAACACACCAGCCAAGATGGCCTGCATGTCCACTTGCTCCTAAAACACAAAAGAAAGCTGACTGAAAAACCTACCAGAATGTAGCATGTCCAACACAGATGACCCAGAAGTCAGAGAGGTGAAAGGAAGAGGCACAGGCAACCAGTAGGAAAAAGCTCTCCACAAAGTCTGGCAGACTCAAGTGGTCTGAAAATAACATGGAAAACCTAGACAAAGAAATAGGACTGGGCTTCCAAAGAGCAGCTAGAAAGAAATCCTGTGCCTGCAGGAAGCACAGATGGAAATGAAGCAGTCCTAGGACTAACCTGTTCTTGGAAGCCCACCATGTCAAGGGCATTGCAAACCTCTTGGTATTTGTGTTTCCAGCGTTCAGCTACTTCCTGTGTACCAAATCGTCCACTTATGTACCTGAGAAAGTGCACATCCCATAAAAACTGTCACACCATTGGCACTGTAACTCAGTCCTACCCCACAGGAACTCAGCACATCACCAGAAGTGGAGACACGAATGGGAAAGAAACTTTTCCAAGGTAGTGGAGCAGAGACCCCAGACCTCCTGGCTTCCATGATGATCCATAGTATCTCTTCATGTAGCTCCATTCAGATCCCACTCCAGCTTCCATTCACCCACAGATAAAACCCCAGGGCAGAGAAAAAACTCCATTATGCTGTTTTCCCCTTCACCACCCATCACAAAGACTAAACTAGGGTCTGCCTTTGACGCACCTGTAGAATGAAGGATCCAATAACCCATACATTTCCTTCTGCTCTGAAGACAGTCCAGCAAACATGTAGTAGAAGATGTGGAAATTCCTCTCCCCAGTATCTTGTTGCACCACCCGTGACTTCTCTAACAGGTACTCACTCAGCTTTGCACCTTGCACTGCACACGAAAAGGTGACAAGGTGGGGAACTCCTAGGGGACATGAAACTGCCTGGGCTTTCCCACATCTCTTCTTTGGTGCAGGAACACAGAATTAGCTAATTAACTTTCTTGTGTGCAAGACCCTCTAGGCTGTCCAACACACTGGAAATGGGCTTCTCCATTCTTCCTGTGGTCTCAGAGATTTCTGTTCACCACTTTTAGCAGAAACAAAGGCTTCTGGATTCACAGAGTATTACTGACACTTACCCTGCACTCTCACCCCTCATATCCTTGCCATACTCCCACTCTGTCCAAACCCAGACCTAATCCTATCCAGGTCCTATCCAACAGTGGTTGCTGTGAGATGTGACTTAATTGCACATCCCTCTCACAGGGAGCCATGTGTCAAAATTTTACCCTCCACAGGTTTTGGCTACTCAGTCCACTCCCTCCAGTTCCTAACCCCCCCCCAGGCTATTAAGTGCCCTTGGCTTTACCTGTATTTTCCTGGAAACGCAGCTGTATGTATTTTCCAAAGCGGCTGCTGTTGTCATTCATCACTGTCTGGGCATTGCCAAAAGCTTCAAGCAATGGATTCACCTAAAACAAATGAAGAAGCAGAACAACCAGCCTTCAGATTAAGTGATCACATCTAACTTACTTGGAAAAATGCTTCTTTAGCATTTGCTACTCAGAGTTCAGCTGAAAAGGAACCACTCCATGAATGTGGATCAGCACCTATTTCATCTCTGCCTGGATAAAGAAATTCAGAGAGGCAAATATCACAAAGACCAAGTAGCATGAGATTAGCAATGATCAGTACAACTGAACTGATGGGATCTCAGTAAGATCATTGAGTCATTTGTTAGAAGATAAGATTGGTATAACCTAATTCCATGCAGTATCTGTTGTCACTAGATAATTTGAGTGCTATACAACAGCAATAAACAAAGTCACCATGGCACTCAGTTAATACAGGTATTAACACATCAGACAGCTTAGCTACTGAAATGTGTAGACATAAATAGAGTGCATTATAAAGAAATTAACAGAACAATCAGACCAGCTTGCTAAGCTGGATGCAAAGGGGTCAAAATGACAGTTTTTCTGTATTTGAGCAAAGAATGCCTGTCAACTAGAAGCACAATGCCTCAGAGTAGAGGCTGAACACAGCTTTAAGGTATCACTGTAATCCCCCAAAGGACTAACTTAGTCCTTGGATATATCTGCAGGAACCAAATAAGATGCATATTACTTCTTCATCGTCACCTCTAGGCTTTCCAAGGGCAGCTGATCTGGGCTGAAGTGAGCTATTTCCAGTGGAGGAACTGCAGGCTGGCTCTAGGCACTCTGCTGAGCAAACACAGCTCTCCTGCTTGTGGAACCTGCTCAGGTCAGAAGCAGCCTGGCAGTGTGGTCCAAGCCAGCTCTAAGCAGAGACAGCAGGTGTATCAATGTCACACACTGGGTTCCCACAACCCAGCACAGACATTCACCTTGGATTCACCATAGATGATAGTACACAGAACTAATACACCTTTCCAGAGCCCAAAGCACAGCATGTGGCATTGGGTTTATGTGTCAATATATTGGTTGCAGGAGGAGCTAAAGCTGCTTTCTGTGAGGAGATGCCAAACACTTTCCCCAGGTCCAACAGAGCCAATGCCAGCCAGCTCCAAGACAAACCTGCCAGTGGCCAAGGGTAAGCCCACCAGTGACAGTGGTAGTGCCTCTGGGATAAAAACTGCTGCACACCCACAGAAGGGAGAGAAGAGTGAGAATGTGTGAGAGGAACAGCTCTGCAGACACAAGGTCAGTGAAGGAGGAGGGGCAGGAGCTGCTCCAGCTGCCAGAACAGAGATTTCCCTGCAGCCTGAGGTGCAGCCCATGGTGAGGCAGCTGTGCCCCTGCAGCCCCTGGAGGTCCAGGGGGGAGCAGAGATCCACCTGCAGCCCCTGGAGGAGCCCACACCAGAGCAGGTGGATGCCTGAAGGAGGCTGTGATCACATAGGAAGCCTTCCTGGCAGGACCTGTGGCAAAGAGCCCATTCTGGAGCAGGTTTGCTGAAAGAACCTGTGACCCTGTGGGGGGCCCACGCTGGAGCACTGTGTTCCTGAAGGACTGTACCCTGTGGAGGACACCTAGACTAGAGCAGTCTGTTCCTAAAGTACAGACGTACAAGTACCCAATGGGCAGTACTGACACTGGAGCAGACTGCTCCTGAAGGACTGCATCACATCAAGGCACCCACACTGGAACAGTCTGTTCCTGAAGGACTGTCTCCTGTGGGAGGGACCCCATGCTGGAGGAGGGGAAGAATACGAGGAAGAAGGCAGTAGCACAGATAATCTGTGATGACCTGACCTCAATACCCATCCCCTATCTGCTTGCACTGCTGGAGGAAAGAAGGTAGAGAAACTGGGAATGAAGTTGAGCCTAGGGGGAAGGGAGGAGTAGGGAAAGGTGTTTCAAGATTTGTCCTCCTCTCTCATTATCCTACTCTGATATTAACTGTCAAGAAATCAAATTAGTTTTCTGTAAGCTGAGCCTGCTCTGTCTGTGATGGTAGTTGCTGACTGATCTCACAGTCCTTATCTCAGCCCCCGAGTTTTTGCTATGTTTTTCTACCTCTGTCCAGGTCAGAAGGGGGAGTGATAGAGTGGCTTGGGGGCCACTGGTTGAAGTTAACCTTCCACACAGAGAAAGACCTCTGTGTTTCTACAGGAAATCTGAGAAGACAGACTTTAAAGTGAAGTAGTCCAAGAACTCACTCTTCTTAATGTATCACATGGAAGGTTTAAAGTATGATTTGTTTAAAAAACCTCACAACTCCCTGGGGAGAAATTCAAGTGGAAATACTTCAGACCAAAGAGTTCACTATATTTCAAAATGAGCTAGCAAAGATATATAAAAAAAGCAAGGATGGCAGTTAGCCAGCTAGCAGGTGTGTGCCTGGCAGTATAAGTAGCCAAGGATAGGTTACTAAAGGGTGTATGAATACTTCATCCCTCTGTACCATTAAATAAAGATCTCATTTTTCTAATGAAAGTCCTTTCTCTACCTCATGCAGGAAATTATTCAGAAAAATGCCACTAATCTCTTGTAACAGAGAACATGATAAATGATTACAATAGTTTTCTCTAATTTAAGAATCATCTTCAGCAAACAAAATTACTGACCTACTAACCCTTCTAACTAGTGGCCAACNATATATATATGTGTGTGTGTGTGTGTGTGTGTGTGTGTGTGTGTGTGTGTATATATATGTATGTATGCATGTATGTATGTATGTATCCAACAGCACTTCCATGGTTGAAACTTGACTTTAGAACCTCCAACAAGCACAATACCTTCACAAGGTCCTGAAAGTACAGCAGGTACTCCCAGCTGTACCCCAGCTCTGAAGAAATAAAAAGTCATCTTCAGATAACCCAAGTGCACATGCAGGCTGTGACTAATGTCTTTTGGGACTGGGAAGGCAAGAGGAGTCAGTGGAATTTGTAACCAAGGACNGAAGGGGGAGTGATAGAGTGGCTTGGGGGCCACTGGTTGAAGTTAACCTTCCACACAGAGAAAGACCTCTGTGTTTCTACAGGAAATCTGAGAAGACAGACTTTAAAGTGAAGTAGTCCAAGAACTCACTCTTCTTAATGTATCACATGGAAGGTTTAAAGTATGATTTGTTTAAAAAACCTCACAACTCCCTGGGGAGAAATTCAAGTGGAAATACTTCAGACCAAAGAGTTCACTATATTTCAAAATGAGCTAGCAAAGATATATAAAAAAAGCAAGGATGGCAGTTAGCCAGCTAGCAGGTGTGTGCCTGGCAGTATAAGTAGCCAAGGATAGGTTACTAAAGGGTGTATGAATACTTCATCCCTCTGTACCATTAAATAAAGATCTCATTTTTCTAATGAAAGTCCTTTCTCTACCTCATGCAGGAAATTATTCAGAAAAATGCCACTAATCTCTTGTAACAGAGAACATGATAAATGATTACAATAGTTTTCTCTAATTTAAGAATCATCTTCAGCAAACAAAATTACTGACCTACTAACCCTTCTAACTAGTGGCCAACTATCTCACCATTCTTATCCACTATTTTCTTATGTGTCTTATGTGTGGCTCCCTGGTTTCCAGTGGTGATTCACCAGCAGACTTCCTAAGCTTAATGCAAGTTATCTTGCAGTAGTGTTGCTTCTGCACCTCCAAGCACCATCCTACAATCACCTACCTGAAGTATCTGCTGCTCCAGCTGCGAGTTGCCTTTGCATAGGCTCATTATGTGCTGCAACAACAACTTTGTACTCTCTGTTTTCCCAGCACCACTCTCTCCACTGCCAAGAAAAAGCAAAATAAATTCCATCAACCTCAAAATATAGTTGCTCTGCCCCTTATGGCTCAAGTGCTCCATCACTTGAGAGTGCTCTATGAGAGTTTCACAATTTTTTCAGCAAGATCACATGTGTAAGTAAAAACTCACACACCAAATCTTTACACAGGGTGTCCCATGATGTTCTAGTCCTTCATCAGGGAACTTGTCCCCCTCTGCAAAGGAGTACAGATACACCCCATGCTGTCACTTCTGGATGGGAGGTACCAGACAGACCATTGGCTCTGCTTCAAAAGTCATCTGGTACATCAACTCCCCCTTGCATATGCTGGAGCCAACAACTTCTTTTTTCTCCAGAGAGATTTCCCCTATCCACACCACATCCACACCTAGATACTGATCATGAGATGCTGTGACAGTCTCAGATCTTGGGTGTTTCACACATCCAGACAGCTGGGAATGTGGGTTTGGAGCTGCCCACACTCCCACAGTGGCAGCAGTGCACGTCACTGTGCTGTCACACAGCCACGTCACTCTGCTGTCACACGGCCATGGCACCTCCACCTCCCAGTCAAACAAGCAGCACTTGGAAAGTGCAGTTTCCCCTGTCCTGGGAGAGGGAATGTACAACCAGTGAGACAACATGTCCTTAACTGACGATATCACATCAGCTTCAGCATATGCATGGAAAAAAAATAAATGCAGGAAATGCTGGATGTATACTTGAGGGCAGGTCCCCATTTCCTTTGAGCTGACCTTTGAGCATGTGATGTGGCTTTATTGCTTTGTAGCTACCAGTGGCTCTGCACTTGATATCAAGTATGTGTCATAGGTGGCTAAAAACCTCAAGTATGATAGCAGGCCCCTGATCTCAAGCACAGGTCAGACCAGCACCATCCAAATACAAACAAACAAAATAAGACCACTTTGCCAGTTGAGAAAATGCCATCCAGTGCCCCTGCTCAGTATGTCAGGTTTATCAGGTTAATTTTTGTTTTTTGGTAACTTCCCTCCTCCACAAAAANGGAGTCAGTGGAATTTGTAACCAAGGACAATTTGGGCGCAATGAAGACTTATGATCTGTGAAGCAGCTGCTTCATCCAACATCACCTCTGAAGAATGCTATCCAGACCTCCTAGACTCAGTTGGAGACTCTAAAGACACCACAAGGGACAGTGGATCCTGGTGTGCCCCTGTGCTGTTGTGGTGAACTGTGGTCTAACAGGAGTGACCTCATCTTCCGTGTTCATCCCAACTGTGCTCATGTAGGAAAACTTGGTAATTAGTGTTTCACCACCCATAGAGAGGAAAACCACAAATTTCCTTTGACAGTAACCCACAGACCAGGTAAAAGGTTGCAAGATGCATAGCAGTGCATCAGACTCATCTCTGAACTGCTGGCAGAAACCAACCAGACCACTGACCACCTGGCAAATCCTCATGGGTTACTCTTTCTTGTCTTCCACCTCCCAAGACAAATACAATGACTGTTCTCTCTCTCCAGAGCCCTACCAGCAGTGCCTTTTACACTCCATGGTCACCATCTCCTGAGAGCACTTCATGTAAAGCACAGGCACCAATGGCTGGAAGGCTACAGAAATGAGTGGGGCTCAAGTGCCCCTCAAAGTCAGCTCCCTGTCCCACTAAAACACTGCACAGTGATTCAGCAATTGACTTCCACACCATGTAGACTGAAACTACTGATAGAATGATCAGAAGTCACATACAAAGGAGAATTAAATCAAACAAGTTGGCAAGTAGCATTTTAACAGAGACAACATTTAAATTGTTCTCTACAACACCTAGTTGTAGAGAAGAGGCAGTTAATTTTCAAGGCTTTCTCCTCACTGTTCAATGTTTTATCTGCCAGTTGATGTTGTTTGAGGCTTTCTCTGCCAAACAACACTGCCTGCAGACTTCCAGCAGAACAAGAGTGACGAGATGGAATGAAATGCTCGTGATACTGGTAGGCTCTTTGGTTAAAAGAACCACTGTTCCCTGACTTCCAATGCACAGAATTGCCCACGATTTTAAGATCCTCCCTGACCAGATTCTCAAAGGTCTTAGAGCAGAAAAACATGTTTTAATTCTTCCTGCTCTTTGGTTACACTTGGGAAGCTCCACTTTGTGAAAATTTGTTCCTTCCAATATCATCCTTCCAACTTTTACTACAGTTTTTTACTGTGGCAGCTGTGTTGCCAGAGTACAGCACCCAATGGCTTTTCCCAGAGATGGATTCCAGCGGCTGGTTCCCCACCAGAAATGAACCTGGAACCTTTACGGTTGTAAAGATTGCTGGCCGAGCTGCTCCACGAAAGCCAGTTTTGTCTACCCACACATTCTCAAGGCGTGCCTGCTAATCTGTCTAGAAAGCGGTGGGGATGAAGGATGTGTTGCCAGCGCAGATGGATTTTAACTCACCAACGGAACCAGAGAAGAGCTCCACCTGAACCTTGGGCAGGGAGGTCCTAGCGAGAGGTTGGGGCTGCCCCCAGCCCCCGCCCGGCCCCGGGACCCCGGGCCGCCGCTCACCTGATGAGGATGCACTGGTTGCGGGGTCCGCCGCCCCCGCGGCCCAGCATGGCGTGGTAGGCGCGGCTGGCCACGGCGAAGATGTGGGGCGGCAGCGCGTCGGTCTGAAGGCGCCGGT
>VWYO01024759.1:0-18519 GCA_013400275.1 Rhadina sibilatrix
TCACTGTGAGCTGGGGTAGAGCCAGAGCAAAGAGGGAGGTTTTGAGCACACTTTTCTCTCCTAGAAGGCCACTCTGCCTCTACTTTTTAACACTGATGTGGGATGAGAGAGGTGGGGAGGGAAAAAGAGGAGACGTATCACCTCGAGAGTGAAATTCACGATTCAGAGGGGGTTTGATAACACATGAATCCTAAACAAGAGCAAACAAGTTACACTAACCATCTTGTGGAGTTTAGTGAAAGGACAGAACACCTGTCTTACTGACCCTTTTGAAAAGAGAAAAGAAAAAATTTATTTCTATTTGCAAAGAAGTGCATCCCACCCGCTATGGATTTGGGATAATCCTCATGTACATGGGTTCATGTGCTCTCCATTCTGCAGTGATTGATCATTAAAATTTGATTTTGAGGGGACTGCAAAGTAGCTTATTAGACAATTGAGTAATGGAGAAGAGACAATAGTGAATTGATTTCTTTAGCACAATGAAAGCTGACAAGAAATTAAACATTACTAACTTTTATTATAAAGCACTAGATCGATACCTCTGGCCAGAATGCTCTGTTTCAATAATTACACCAGCAAGACCACGAGTGTTCTGATTGATGAGAAAGAAAGGAGATGGAAGTATGGAGGGGGAAAAAAGGGAAAAATGTGTCAGAGAGGCAATCTGGAGAGTCTGGGAGCGAGGCTGGGACTGCTGCTCTTCAAAAGATGCTGCCTGCAGCTCTGAGGTGAGTCCTGCACTGAGCACAAAAAGGTGACACTTTCTGTGCCACCCCCGGGTCAGCAGTGCTGAGAAGCCCCTGCTCCTCCCGTGCACAGCTCAGCATCTCCCAGAGCATGAGGTAACTCTTGGCAAGGCTGTCAGCCCTCATCAAACAAAACAATCCCAGATGGGGAGCAAAAAGACCCTTAATGCAGAGCCCACGTGAGGTATTTGTGTGGCCTCCAGCACTGCAGTGTTGCAGACAGGTGGGGAGATTATAAAAGAAAGGCCTTACAAAATATGGTTTAGGCCCTGCTACTCTAGCTGAGCTAGAAGTAGCTTGTAAGTTCCCATAAAGAAACATTATAAGAATGAACACAACAACCTATTCTTAGAGCGAAAAATCCGTTTGCACCTGCATAAACGATGAATCTGTCCGGTGAGAATCAGTGAGGAAAATATGTAAACATATCTAGAGAGAGAAAATTCGATAGACATGTACAATAGCCCTTACCAACCAATGAAGTGAGTTTCACTGTGTTGCTGACCAGTTAGGTTTAGCACAGTGCCTTCTGATATTTCATAAAATATGAGCTTTGTGGATAAAGAATTGACTTTTCTGCATGAGAAAACTGAGTCCTGGCTGCTGATTTATTACAACACTGCAGCATCTCAGCACAGCTCAGGGTGCTCCTGGCACGGGCTCCTCTAATGAAACACAGAGGAGCCCCCAGCCCTGCTGCTCTGAGATGAGAACCAAAGCACACAGCAATCCAGGGACTCGCTCCAACTCATCCACCTCAAGCCTGGGGAAGAGAGAAGAATTGAGATCCCATGTCTGCAGGCTACCAGGCTAGAAAACGAATTTTAGTAATCTGCTTAATTCTCTGTGCCTGGAATCCCCATCTCTGAGGAACAGTCACAGTCTGCCAGACCAGGACAGCGTTTGGAGACAGCAGCACATGGTGGGGACAGAGTTTGCCCAGAAAATCAGGGCACAGAGCTCCTAAAGCCCAGCTAGACAAGAGGAGACAGCTGATGCAAGGCTGCTGTCCTGAAGGAATGAGAGGAGGGAGAGGAGGGGGAATGGGGAGACAGAGACACTAAGGAGGGGAGAAAAGGAGGGAGAATGATAGAGAGACAGGTTGGATTTTCCTGTGATTTCATTTTAAATCAAAACTCTCTTGAAACTAATTCTATTCCTCTCTGCTTCTTTTTGACTGGCTGCTTTCTAGGGAAATTGGTTTAAGGGAAAGATACGAGATCAAATACATGGAAAAAATATAAACAATTACCCATAAGTTGAAAAAAAAAAATAACTCCCAAACCTGAAGGATAAAGAAAGTATCTCAAACAAAAAGAGAAAAGAAAATCAATAGTGAAGTGGCAAGATCTGTAAAAGTGGACAGAAAAAAGTATCAGCACACAGAATAAGAACTCACTAATGATAGAGATCAAAGGGAAACAGGAACAGGAATATGAGGAACTGAAGATGTTCTGAATGAGAAATACAATATCAATATATAAGGTATGAATAATTGTAAAACATCAAAGTACCACTCAAAATTCACAAGTCCCAGACTTGAGTTTTGTGAAGTGGTGGGTAAAGGGAGAAGCATCAGGAGCAGTGAAATTCAGGCTGAATGCTGAGGGGGAGAAGGTAAAAGCAAAGCAACAGTTACAGAGTAGGCAAGGTGGTCCTGGAAGGACTTCAGAGTCAAATCAGTTCCTACCTTGAACTTGATAAACACCAAGAAAGAGAAAACTCACTTTTGGGTTTAAGCTTGCAGAAGCTCAAAAGAAGAAATTACTGTAAGCACTCTGCAGAAATAAATATTGTTTTATGCAGTACATTGCAGTTTCCACAACACAAACCTCAGCTCTTCATTCATTCCTGAACTATTCACATCTGAAATCTGAATATTCGGGTTACTGTGGCAGGTTTTATCATTTCACAAATGTTCTGTGGCTATTCTGCGTGGAGTGGAAAATTCTCAAACTAGTTTTCACATGATTTGTCTGTCTGTTATCTCCTGAAAAGCACAGACAAAGAACTCTCAGAGTAGCTCTAGCATCAGCTGGAAAAAAAAGATTATACTATTTAGATCTTTAAAAAAACCTCTTACACAAGAGAGGCTAGACCCAAGTGTCTTTGAAGGAAATGGGAATCTTGCCATAAGTACAAGAGATTTTATTCAGACAGGAGGTGAATGTTGAAGTACAGAAAATTGTGAGACACTAAGTAATCACTGCCACAGTAAATCCAATTAGTAAACAACACCCCTAATGCCAAAAGCCTGTTCCCTGAATGGCTAATAGAATTGTTTTGCTTGAATGGCTTTGTTGCATATATTCCCCCCTTTTTCTTGCTTTTTTAATATTCTGTTCATTTAATCAAGTTGAATAAGTGAATCAGTAAATATTTGGCTGCTGCCTGCTAATTCAGGTAAGACAGATTTCACCCACTTGCATTTGTTCTGTGCAGAACAGAAGGATTGTGCTGGAACAGATCTCAGGTGAGCAACCTTAATTCTGAATTAACGAGATTTCTGGGTAGCTAATTTATGTTTCTTAAAGCCTTACAGCTTTAGTCTCTGTGTTTCTGGAAAAGCCAGCTGACAAAGATAATTGATTTTAGCAAGACTTTCAAGCTGGTGAGATCTGGCTGCAAGGGGCAGGCAAATGGACTGGGGGGGCACAGAGTGTGGGGACAGAAAGCCCCCAATGGACAACGGAATTCTGTGCTGAAGGCTATTAAGTGATGCACACAAGAGGGAAAGCCCTCCTGGACTGATGAAATCTGCTACCTTGTCAGCATTTGGGGGGAAATAATAGATATCTTGAAGCTATAATAGGTCAATTAAAGTGTCAGCCCAACGCTCAATAGAAGTGAAAGAAAATAGCATGTTAGGAATTATTAGGAAGGAATGGGGATCAGAACAGAAATCATCATTACAGCATTGAACAAATCCACAGTGAGTCCACAATTTCACCATTTTGTGCAGCTTTGTTCCTCACTTTCTGCAAAAGGACCCACTAAAATTAAAGTAGAGGGCAGAACAACAATGATAATCAAAATTATCCTGAGAATATTTAAATCAAATTCACCTCACCCTGGGAGGGATGAAAGCAGAGAGGAATATGAACCTGGGAGCAGCACAGACAAGGGAGAAATGGTTGTTCACTCTATCAACACAAAAACTAGAGAGGAAGTAGTAAAATTATCAGCATGAATGTTTGAAGCAAATAAATGCTGCTTCAAGCTTCCCTCAGTTGCACTGTGGAATTCTTTGCTTCAGGGGGCAAAAGGTTTACCTGGATATAAATTCATTTGATACACAGAAAAAAAAAAGGCTATTGATGGCTTCTATTTTTCCCACCAAGGCAAGGGGAATATTGTTTTTTTCAAAGAAAAATTCAAAGCAGGAAGTTATTAAGAGTGAAGTGCATGCTGATATTCTTTCTTCTCTCTGGAACCTTAATGATGGCCCCAGCATTTTCTCTATAATGGGACTTCAGGAATTCTTAGAAGAAACTGCAGGAACAGTTATTGAGAGGTTTTTTTTTCCTCTAACATTTTCCACAGAACTGGTGAGCTGCAGGAAGGGGAGCCTGTGCTAGAAACCATTGTTGAACCAGTGAGCATGTCAATAATGCCAAAGATCTGACATCAGTTCCCAGCTTCAGCCTCCTTCCACAACCCGAGGCTGATCCTTTCATTTGTCTGTCTTGCTCTGCACAAAAACCTTTCTTCTAATCCACTCCTGATTTACTCTGCAGCCTCTTTCTTCTGGGGCTCACCTGCCTGGCACAGAGTGCCTTGAAGGGTCTGGGACACAAAGGCTGCCTGGTCCTATCTTCTGGATACAGCTGGAATGCAACTCAGCACACTACATTTAACTCATTTGGTATTACATTCCTATTTTAATATGATATTTCAAATGTCTTTGGGCCAAAACCACCATTTATTTCCCCAGCTCATTTGCTGTTCACCTTCACAGCCACAGGTGTGAACCAACATGTTGAAAAATCCAGCCAAGTCAGACAAATGTCAGGGGGAGCTTAGGTAACATCTGCAGGAAATCGTGTGTGCCTTTAGTGCCTTTAGTGCTGCAAGTGCCTCTCAGCCAGGCTGGAGAGGCTTCTGAGGCCATTCACAGCCCTACCCACACAATTTCACTTTCATTCTGGGATGCTGAAAAGGTGCTTAGATTCCAGACAGATGCAAGAGGAGCTTTCTTTGCACCAGGGCTTGGAGAAGGGATTTAAATGGAAGGATTTGATCTGAATCAGGCTGAGAAAACCCAGCTCTTTTTGCATGCCCTGAAGAGCTCTGGTGCTAACACAGAGATAAGTGCACTTTGCTGTGCTTCAAGCAGGTTCATTCCAATAAAGCTGATGCTTTAAGAGTCCATCCACTCTGAATTACTGATAATTAATCTGCTCAGAAAGGCAGAAAGTAAAACACATCTACAGCACCCACAGTGCCACAGAGACAAAGGCAGTCTGCTCTGGAGGAGAAGGGCCAGAAATTCTCCATCCAAATGCATTTGAACAATAAAAAAAAAAAAAATGAAGCAAAGCAGAGGCAAAAACCCAAACCAGCAAACCTCAGTCTCCACAGACATGTGGCTTTTAAACTGACATCAAATTGCACGTGGAACTTCCAATAAAAGGACAAATTAGCTGATTCCATGCTGTATCCATCATCATGAGCTCCCAAGCAGGGGCTGAGGGGGCTCCAAGCAGGATTTTGGTTGCACTCTTAACTCCCAAACACACCAAAGGGTGCTTTTGGCTTTTTGATTTCTCTGTAAACAACCAAACTCCTCCCTGCTCCTGCTGATCCACACTCAGCATCACTTAAACCTTATCAATAGCTAAGGTCCAGGGAAGGCAGTGGAAAGTTTTTGCATTTGTAGAGCCAAGCTTTTAGTTCTGGATTTGTAAAATGCTTCAAGCTGAGTATTTCTGTCCCCCCAGTTGCCTTTTGCAGAGCTGGTGAAGCCTTCATAACACCTAATAAAATTCCAGCCCTTGCTGAGGTCTGTACATTCTGTTCTTGATCATAAAGTGGGTTATGATTCACTGTTGCCTTCAGGCAGAGTGTTTGTTGCAATTAAATGCCTTGATGCTCTTATCAGAAATAGAAATAGCTCCAAGGAGGAGTGGCCCAAGAAGCTTTCAGAGGGGTTAAAGCCTCCTGGATGGGCTCATGGCTGTGAGTCCCAGGCTCACAACACATCTCATCCAAGCAAAGTGATTCACAAAATACTGAAAAATCTATTTTCCTATTATTGACAACCCCTTCCCTTTCTATTCAACATGGGCATCAACTCAGCCCTGCAAAAATTTGAAGACAAACCCACTTTGAACTCAAGCCAATGGCAGGGATCTGCCATGATTTGTATTGTTGCAGTGTTTGCAAGCAGGAACAGCTGCCTGCCCCTATTCCCACACAAAGGAAAAGCTGGTGCCTCTCCAGGAAGCCAGGATGTAATTGTAGAGGGATGAAAACAAACAACTGGAACAACATCAGGTAGCAGTGAGCTGGCTCTGAGCACATCAGCAGCTGTGGAATTGCTGCAGGAACCCTCTCTGCACCAGGCTGGCCTTGGATCACAGCTCATTCCTGGGTGTCCTGGGGAGGGTCACCCAGGCTGGCTCAGAGGGTGTTCTGAGGGACTGGCTGAAGGATGGGGAAGGTGGTGGTGAATGGAATCAAACCTGTTTCATTTGCAAGTCTACTCTTGGCACTTTGGATAAGGTACACGAGGTAGCAGAAAGCAGAATGGTGGGAAAATGATATATTTTAATTTTCTTGAAAAACCTCTAAAGGGATCTCAGAGAGGGAGAGGAAGCCTGTGATAACACTGTGTAACCCCGTGCTGATGGCAGGACAGCAGCACCACTGCCATGGAGGCTGAACTTGCTTTGGTTTTGTTCCCTCATGACATTTGTGGGAATGTCACGTGGCCCAGTCTTTGCACACTGAGATGTCAAGGCTCAAAGACATTTGCTGGTGCCTTTCCACATCCAGAGTCATTAAAAACCAAAAGTAAATAACCCCAAGCATTTACAGTTGCTGTAAGGCCCAGACTATCAGTCAACAAACCATTTATCATGACTCTCTGCACTGTTTGAAGACACAGCCTGCAGGCCTCAGCTGTCATCACATCCAGGAATCTTCACTGGGGGCAAGACCCTCCCCTCCCCAGCAGCTTTTTCCAGGAATGGAAAAATCTCAGCATTCTTGCTGACAACTTCTCTCAATAAAATAACTGGAACAGGCTTGGGAAGGGCTTTGCAGGCACTTCAAGTCTGCTGTCCCTCTCTGTGCTTTATGATCTGCCATACATCACTGGGGGGAAAACATTGCAGTGATGTATTACTAATAAATCATTAGACCATTGTCCCCTCGGTGATGAATTGCACCAGCACATTGCTAAAGTGCTGTCCCTCTGAAGACATATTATGTAAAAACAAATTCCTTGGGTTTGTTTTTTTTGTTTGTTTGTTTTTGTTTTTGTTTTTGTGTTTTTGTTTTTGTTTTTTTGGTGTTTTTTTTTGTTGTTTGTTTTTTTTTTTAGGGAATTAAGGTGCACACTCACAAGCTTATTTCTCAGCTTTTTTTTGATCCCTCAAGAGTTGAAATCACCATCCAGCATTTTTCTACACCTTGTAGGTGAAATACTGTGAAACCACTGCACTGCCAACCCCACTGAGCAACAGAAAGCAGAACCACACCATATTAAAGGCATTTCTGGCAGGGTGCAAAGCAAAGGTTGCTTGAAGATCAAATAAAGGCCGGATGGTATGAATTTAGCAAAGGGTAAAGTGTTTCAAACTGGTTCATCCAACAGAAGCTTTAAACCACACTGCAGACTCCCCCTTATTGCTGCTGATTGCCCAGTGAGAGGAGTGCTGGTTATTCCCAAGAATGCAGGTTCTGAGCAGTTCCTAAACTGGCAGGCTCATTTCCACCCCCTGCCCCTGTGTCACTGCCAGGGGGGAGCCACCATTGCTCACACTGGCATCAAGGAAAACCAGGGCACAGAAAGGTCGGGTGATTTACTGAGATCTGATAGCTCACAGGAGCAGAAGGCCCCCTAAATTCCCTTACCCACAGCTAACAGGGACATCCCTCAGCTCCTAAGTGCTATTTAATGCCACAGAAGATATTTATTTTGACACCTGCACCGTTTTGCATGTGTCACAAGCAGCCCCTCCAGCCCTCGTGGCTGTGATGTCACCTCTTTGAAGCACAGCCACCACAGCCAGGGCAGGCTTGTGGCCCTTCTCAGCTGGCAGGAACAGTTACTCCCTGAGACTCAGCTCTGACTTGGTTGGACTTACACAGGTGTCTTGGTTTGGGAAGCCAGCAACAGGTTTGTGTTGGCTTTTTATCTTTGTTTGTGGTATCCATTCTAGTGTCTCCTGAAAGCACAACTTGGTGATGGTTGGGATAACTCTGCCTTCACAGCACCACCTCTTCTTCCTTATTCTACATTTCCCACTTTTCCCTTGAGGTCCCAAGTGGGTTTTTTTGTCACCTAATTATGTGGGATGTATAGAGAAGTGGGTGTTGTCAAAATCCTTTCTGCTACCCTCCTTTCTTGAGCAGTGCTGCACCCTGGCTTGCACAAAAAAAAAATGGAAATAATCACGAAATTACTTTGTCATCTGAAAAATATAGCAGTGGCTACACTAATTTATCTCCTTGATTTGACATAGGTCCCTTTGCATGCAAGAATTCTCCCTGTGTTAATCTAGAGATAAAGAAGATTACAGTCTCAAAAGTTGTGCTTTCCTTTTCCTTCAAAGCTAATTGCCCATCTGTCTTCCAGAGAGATTAATAAGCTGCTTCAGCTAGCAAAAATCTTGTGTCCAGATAAAGACACCACGTCTTAAAAGCATGAACGGGAGAAGAGAACAAGGCAAAGTCTCAAGCTGAGCAGGAGGAGGAATTATTAACCAAATTGGCCTCAAACTCTCAAAAATCACACCAGCTCTGACCCTGCTCCTTTGGCCTAAAGGAAGAGTAGGTGAGATGGGGTTTATCTTCTTAATATTGATGTTCAATGAGATCTGTTAAAAAAAAAATAAAAATAAATTTAAAAGAAAAGGATCCCTGGACACAAGAGGATGAAGCAAATATTGAAATAGTAGAAATGAGTACAAAAAACATGAGCCATCAATGCCTGAGACTGAGGGGGTTCAAAGATCTGCATTGACAGTCTTGTTCATCACCTGAACACCTCAGTAAAAAGTGGCAATCAGATGTACAGCAGTTCAAACCCACTTAGAGCTCACTACCACCATTTGGTCTCAAATCAGTAAAGCATTTATTCAGGTAACTTACCTCCTTTTTGCAAGCTCAGTTATAGGCACTTCCATGGCATTTTGGGTCTTGACTAATTCAGAAGGATGCCTCATTTCAGGATATAATAAAATCACTCTCAAACTAAACAAAAAAAAAAGCAATTCAGGGAGCCTAGTGAGAAACAGAGAAGAAAAAAAAAACCTTGAAAGGAGAATATCTTCAATCCTGCTTTTTAAAAGCAGGATTAAGAGACAAAAAGCTCTACTGCAAAGGGAAGATGCAAAGCACTTAGAAATGCTATATTTATTCTGGGCAGAATGCAAACTCTCTCTTCTTCCTTGCCAAGCCTTCTGATTACATCAGACATCGAGTTTTCCAAATATAGCCTGCTAATTACTGATGGCTTTTTTTTTATACCCAAGATAAAAGACTGTCAGGGACTGTTTGAGGGCTCTTCCAAAAAAAGCCTTGAATTTCCCTTTATCTCCAGGATGAGATCCTTGGATGCCCTGGCAGGAAGTATGGGTGCCCAGATGCTGCTCCTAGAAAGATCTCAGCATATTCCATGCATTCTTCCAGATTTGCATTTGTGATCCTTTGTGGACACCTAATAGATCAGGTGATATTCCACGAAGGATTTAAGTATTTGGAGAAACAAACTTCTCTGCCAGGCTCCCAGCTTGAACAGCAGCTTCCATTTCCCATCAGTAACACACACTTGCAAGTCCAGACATTTTTCTGAGGGCCCATACCCAAAACAAGCTTTTGCAACACAGATTACTCAAGAGAGAAATTGAGCTATTTGGGCATATTTAGTTGAGCTGCAGTTTTCAAATCAAATTGGGCATTGGCTTTGAGAGCTCACTTAAACAGCATTCAGTTTTCCCAAATTCATTAAAGCAAAAATGCATTTTATTGAGTTGCAGACTGACCTTTAATTCTGAGGACAGTTAAAACAAAAATACAACAGGCCTGGAATATGCTGCACTACATCACATTGTGTTACTGTGGTTGTGTAATTGTGTAAATTCTGTCTCTCCATGCCAGCAAAGATGGGAGACAAGGGTAAGGACAGGAGAATGATCATTGCTTTCAAATTTCAGCCTGTGGTGTTGCCAAGAACCTTCTGAACCATAATGTTTAAGCAAGGTGCTCAGTTAAATCCTGAGTTTATCCCCTATGGGTTCTCTTGTTGCATTCAAGGCTTAGATGGCAACTGGATGAGTGTATAAGGCAAAAAGTTCTACAAATAATTAATAACCCTGATCTTAAAATGAATCACATAGATAAGCTCAAATTCCTGAGGTATGTCTTGGAATAAAATACCTGTTAGAAAACATGATATAATCCTGGAAGCTGGCATATATTAGTTGCAGTAGTGGCTCTTGTACAGGAAGCTATGTTGATCATTTAGAATTTGTTTACTCAGGCTAAGTAAATTAAGAGTTTTAGAAACACCTATTACACTTCAATAAATCCCATGTTTAATAATTAGTGTTTGTTTAGCACACCGTACAATAACTGTCTAATTAAATATAGATTTGCAAAACTAATTTTAAAGCAATACTGACACTGAAAGGACTACCAAACCCTCTTTTTTCTATTTTTTTTTTCAATGTTGATTTTCCTATCAATTTCTCTCAGCTTTTGCAACTCTCAGGAAAATTCCTTTTTTCTACATCTTCATGTCACACTCAAGTCCTGGAGTTTTCCTGCCTGCACTCTCATCCTTCCCACAGATACACTCACATGAGGTGCTTGATTAATTTGAACACCAGCCTTTCCAGTATGCAGTTCAACATCCATTTCATCACACCACAAGCAGCAATGAAAACCTGGGCAAGGCCAAGAAGGCAAAAATTACCAGGCATCAATTACCATAAGCACCCAGCGAGGCCATGATCCCACAGCAATGGGTGCCAGCTCTGGGCAATCCTGAATCACTGACAGGATTTATTTGGTCAGAATCAATCATAATAACCAGACATACGGTAAGAATTTATGCAAAAGGATAACCAGCAGTCTCTCAGCTGTCTTGGCTTGGAAAGACAGGTATCTGCCAGGGAAAGCTGGAGTTTCCCTTGGAATGGAGAATGTGAACCCCTCACTCTTTCTAAATTATAATTTTGCAATTAAGGGCTTTCAGGCAAAGATTTGGGAATAGGAATAACAGAACAAGGCAAAGTCTCAAGCTGAGACTTCAAAGGGTTTTCTGTTTCCCCAGGGCTCTCTGTTTTCCCAGGTGTCTTGGCTTGGACAGACAGGCATCTGCCAGGGAAAGCTGGATTTTCCCTTGGAATGGAGAATGTGAACCTCTCACTCTTTCTAAATTATAATTTTGCAATTAAGGGCTTTCAGACAAAGATTTGGGAATAGGAATAACAGAACAAGGCAAAGTCTCAAGCTGAGACTTCAAAGGGTTTTCTGTTTCCCCAGGGCTCTCTGTTTTCCCAGGTGTCTTGGCTTGGACAGACAGGCATCTGCCAGGGAAAGCTGGATTTTCCCTTGGAATGGAGAATGTGAACCTCTCACTCTTTCTAAATTATAATTTTGCAATTAAGGGCTTTCAGACAAAGATTTGGGAATAGGAATAACAGAACAAGGCAAAGTCTCAAGCTGAGACTTCAAAGGGTTTTCTGTTTCCCCAGGGCTCTCTGTTTTCCCAGGTGTCTTGGCTTGGACAGACAGGCATCTGCCAGGGAAAGCTGGATTTTCCCTTGGAATNCATTGATGAGGCCTGATCTGCCATAAAGGCTGTTGATACCAACTTAAGCCTCTGGGGGTTTTGTTTGTTTGTTCAAATTTGGTTCCATATAAACACTCAGGGTGATTCAACACCAGACCAACATTCTCCCTCAGAAGACCAGTCAATTTTCATTCTATTAATATGAACTAAAGCCAGATTTATTATGGCTGAGTGTAACTGTTCAGTTCCTTCCAGTTCAGCAAAGGTTCTGCCTTCGATCCGAGCTCGGAAGCAAATTAGACTTTACACTCTCCTGAGAGTCAGGAGCACATTATAGCTTTATTATTGCTCTGGAAAGGAACAAAACTTTCGACCCCATTTAGCAGCTGGATGAGCTTGCACAGCAAGTCTGGTGGAGCATAAGGAGGTGATTGGTGACAGCTAACACAGCTCCACTGAGGGCACGTTTTGTGGCTGTCTGTGAGGGAGTTACAGAGCTGGTAAATTAGGGAAGAGTGACTGATGTTCACCTAGCTGGACTTGTGCAAGGCATTTGACACTGTTCCACATGACATCCCTGTCTGTAAACTGGAGGGCTCTGGATTTCACAGAGGGACCCCTGGGTGGGGAAGGAACTGGCTGATGGTCACACTCAGAGCTGATGGGTCAATGTCTGAGCACAGAGCAGGGACCTAAGGAGTTCCTTGGGGTCAGCACTGGGACCAGCCCTGTTCACAGCAGCATGGACAAGGGGATCACTGCACCCTCAGCACATCTGGCAAGGGCACCCAGCTGTGCTGGCACACACAGGAAGGGATGCCATCCAGAGGGGTCTGTCTCTGGCACAGGGCACGCAGGCTGCCCCTGGATCCTTGGAAGTGTCCAAGGCCAGGCTGGACAGGGCTTGGAGCAACCTGGGATAATGGAAGGTGCCCCTGTCCATGGCAGGGGTGGAACAAGATGATCTTTAAGGCCCCTTCCAACCCAAACCATCCTGTGGCTCTACAATAAGTGAGCAATACCCTCCCAGCAGTGCTGCCCTGCAGCCTGTACCTGCTGCTGAGTTGTGATTTCAGCACCATTACTGTGAATCTACATCAGTGTGATTCTAGCCAGGGTGATTCCTGCTTCCAGCAGGACTGTAAGCAATGAAAATTAATGACATGCAGATACCTACAGAAAAAAATAAACCTCTAGAAAAATCAAAGCAGAATTCATGTCAGATCAGTGTAAGTACTGACCCCTAACCTGACACCCCAGGCACACCCCTTCCCTCCTCCACCCCCCCAAAACAAAAGCACCTGAGTTTTGCCTCCCAATAAAATACTGTTCATATTGCTCTGAAGGTTTTTGCTTTCAGCTCTAAGCACCTTAACATGCCATAGTTTCCTTTTCCTGCCATCCTTCCCTTCCCCCCTGCTCTCAGGAGAGTCACAGTGCATACAAACCACCCAGAGCAAAGTGTCATCTCTTCTATTCTGGAGCCCAGAGGCAGAGTCACCCTTTTGAATGATTGGAACTGGGGCTGATTCCAAGTTGTGAGGGTCCTACTGTGGCTGGGTTCAAGCCAGCTGGTTCACACCTTTTCCTGCAGGAATATTCTCACGACTCCCAAAACACCCTCCACGTCAGTGACTTGTACTGAAGGGATTTACAAGCCCAGCCAGGCACTAGAGCAAAGCACCCACTGCCTCATTTCACTGGCCAGACATCCTTAGGAACTCTCCTGGGTGGATCTTACTGTGTTTCTTGGTGTTGCAGGTGATGCTGACTTACTGATGTGCATGATGAAAGGCACTTCAATGAAAAGCCTCTGACCTGGTATTTCTGTAGACCTCTGAGGACTGGCAGCTGAACTGCACTCACCCCCACACCAGTCAGTGGAGTTTGGTGAGCTGGTGCTGTGCAGGTGTCAGCTGAAATAGCACAAACCTGGGCTACTGCAAAAGGGAACATTTCCCTGTTTCATTCCCCCTTTGTTCTGAACGTGGCCTTGCAGTGGGTATTTCAAACAAACAAAATACTCCTTTGTTCATGATCTGAGGGCTGGGCTCAAAGCCCTTATTAACAAGTAAGTGGCTTCAATAAGATCATTTCTGTTAGCAAAGATTGCAGGATTGAGCCCAAATTAATTTTTTCCCCCAAAACTTTGCAAGTACCTATCTGACACTACCCATATCTCTGCCAGAGAGGTTACAGAGAACTTGTCAAATGGGAAACAGCAACCAGACTTGAGTAGGAATAACTACAGTTGACATTTTCCATCAAATGCTATTATTCAGAATAAAAATACCTGTCCCCAAATGGAATCAGATGATCTAAAATAAGGCAGTGTCTTTGCTGAATCAATGCCCTGACATATAAATCCTTCAAGAGCTACCATAAATGAAATCCCACAGACAGAAGCCTCTACTCCACAGTGAAACAAAGCACAGATCCTGAAAATAAGCTATTTTCATGAGCAACACACCCAGGCTCTTACTTACACTTGTAATCATTGAGGAACACATGCAGAGCTGACTGATTAGCAGCTTGGAGGTGACATATTAACTCAAATTACCTGGAGCAATTAGAGACAACTCACTCAGAACCCTTAGCAAACAGGAGACAGGACAAAGCTGAGCCTAAAAGGCAGTGCCTAGGAGGGACCTGTCCAATATGACTCTGCTGCTGCACTGGAGCACTTGAATATCTTGAGTTAAACCTTGCCATGGCTTTGGTCTGCCAGAAACCCTCATGGGATTCTGACCAGTTTCAGTTTTGCTCCATGTAATTCCTTCCTAGAGGAGATTCCCTCAATAACCACTCACTTGTTCTGCAAATTTACCCAAAATATTTCTCTCAAGAGCAATGTTAGAAATGTGATTTTGAGACAGGTTTAGATGTTTTTATACACCGAGAAAGTTTTGCTGCAGTAAATATGTGTGAATTACTCTTAGTAGTGTTAAAAGTTCCATAGAAATTCGCAGACACCTTTAGAGAATACACCCCACTAAACATAATTCTCTATAAATCTAAATGCTAAAAATAAACACATCTAAAGAGACTGACAATTAAAAGCTTTGTCTTATACTCTAAACCAAGATGTTTCAATGATGTTTAGTATTTTCATGTATCAAAAAGCAATCAGTGGCTCTGCATATCTAACAAACCACATTGATAACAAGGCAAAATTTTGTTAGGTACATTGAATCACACTAATTTGTAGCATACATTTGCTTTGCACTTTTCAACCTCCAAGAGCACTTTTTTTCCCCCCTGCTTTTAACTCTGACACAGACAGATGAGTTAGCTTGTTGCTTGGGGCATGTTTCTTGTGGATAATTTCAAATAGTGGAAGGAGATGGCTTCACTTCTGGCCTGGGAACAGCTGGTTCTAAAGGAGTACTTTGTACAATTACTTTGAACAACTACTTATCACTAATTCATTTTCTCCTAAATGGGAAAAGGCCCAATTTCCACTGAAGTTTCTTTGGCAGGAGAAAGGAAATTTCACTGTAAAAACAAAAATGTAAAAACAAAAATTTGTAAGGAACTGGCATTACTAACATGAGTTGATGCCATTTTCCATGACCGATTCATCTGCTAAGAACAAAACAAGTGTTAGAGCAGACCTACATTGGAAGGTACATATTTAAGGAAGGTAAATATGTACATTGGAAGGTACATATTTAAGATAAAACTCAGTGATTTTTCTCTGTATAACTGAGAGTACCAATTGATTAATCCAATAGATCTTCATTATCTATGAAGGGCTTCAATCCCTGCCCCTCTCACTGGAGCCACAGCCTGCATTCAGCTGAGAAGAACCAAGCGACTCCTCCATCCCAGTGGGGCAGCTCAGCTCCCCATCCACATGGATGGATGGAGGTGTTTGGAGGGAGGGATTGTGCCTGAGGGGCAGCAGGGGAGGTGCAGAGGTGGTGGAGGCACAGGAGCAGCACAGCTCCTGCAGGGAATGTGAAACCCAAAGGCCAAACCCCGATGGCCCCCGGCACAAGTGTGGAGGCTCCTGCAAGGCCAAGCCATCTCCTCCAGCTGTCCCCAAACAATTCCCTGGCACTGCAGGGCTGGTTTGTGGATCTCCCCTGCTGTCCCTTTGGGGCACTCTCTGAGGCTCCAGCAGAAACCTCTCTCTCTCTCTGCATGCTCACAGAGCAGAGAACACTCCTCACGCTGCAAATGCTCCTCTCCTGTGTGGAGCACAGCAGCTGTGTCTGCCCTCTGTCATTTATCCAGCAAAGGCAGAGTTTTCTAACACCTCTCACTTATTTCCCCACCAGCAGGAGCCCATCCAGGCTGCCAGACACCAGCAGCACTCACAGAAAGTGTCAGGCAAAGACTTTGCTGTTCCTCCCTTGCTGCTGGCCAATGCACAATTTTTTTTTTTTTTTTTTTTGCATTATTGCTTTGGAAAAACAAAAACAAAACAAAACAAAACAATCTATCTTGAGTGTGCTGACCTTTCTTCCTCTATACAAATATTTGGGTTGTAGTAGCTGAGGGTTTGGGTTGAAATGAAAGATTGTGAACAGAATAGCAGCCACTGGAAACGGTTTTAAATCTCGGGGCAGTTGAGAATAACAGCCCAGAAGTTGTCGCCACAGCTAAAAGATGGGAAGATATTTTTAAAGTATAAATAAAGACATAAGTAAAATGAGTGAGAGAATCCATGGAGAATTCTGACTTTCAAAGACAAAGAACACGAAGAATATGTTTCAAAAATTAATCTTCTATTTTTCCTCTAAGGTTTGCCGCACAAGCACAAATGAAAAACCACTGGGAAATAGAAAATAAACTGGATTTGATAATTGGGATGTAATTTCAAATAAATTGCAGGCATTCCTATCCTAAATACAGTGAACTCAAATGCTTTAGGACTTGGGTTCAGATGTTAACTGCACAAACTATTACATTAAATGCTGCAGGCTCAGTGGAAATTTAAGATGAATATAACAGGAAAAGCATTAGGAGTGCAGAGAGTTCTGGAAATGCAACAGGGAAATTATTTTTAAAGGACCAGAAGATACAAACACAGTACAACGTGAAGAAACAATGGTCTCAACAGGAACACAGATCTAGCACAGATCTCTGGATCTAACCAAGCTGCAGCAGTACCAGAGCCACAAAGGGAACAGCTGGAGGACAACCTGATTTGTTACAATTTACTCTAAATTTCCTTGTAAACCCTTGCCACTCGATAGCAGCACAAAGTATTTGAGGAATTCTGCATTTGCATCTTTGAGCCCACTGTGTTCACAACATGAACCTTACACAGGAACAACTGGAGCTACTGAATCACCCTGGAAACCATCACAGAGATCCCAGATCCTCTGTGGTCTCTGCTACACTACCAGAAGCAATATAATCCTTACTTGATTTAGATATACAAAAAAAAGGGCAAATTCTCCTTTTCTTATTTTTCATTTCCAAGAGTCTCTGCATTTACTGATTCCAGAGGAGCCAGAATCAGTAGGCAGGAAAAAAGGCAGATTCTTTCCCTGTGTTTTTCTCCCAGCTGACTCAGAAGAGAGGAGCACCACAAACTCACGACACAAGAACCATTTTTAGAAGATTTTTCACTTCCCAGCCAATGATTCAGACACCTCAGGTGAGGCTGCAAACTGAGCTAACCCAAACAGTACCAGGACAAGCCAGGAATTCCTCTTTGTCTAATGTTACCCTGTCGCCTACATGCTGCAATTACTGCCTGAAAGCGTCCAGTTCTGTGGGGGGAATTGCCTTAGGATTGTGGCCCTGCTTTGTGGAAGAGTAGAAGTAGGACAAGACAGGAGCAGTCACAGGAACTTCTACTGGCTGATAATTTGGCCCCAGAAGCCCAAGGTAAAACTCCAAGCTTTACACTGTACATGTACAAAAGAAAGTACTGCAGCAGGTACATCGACCAAATTTGCTAAGATTTTTTTTTTTTTTTAATTAGAATTGCAGGTGCTGGAGAAATATAAAAGACAGTAATTACATAAATTTAAGGCAACTAAATAATTTGATAAGGAGAAAGAGAAAGCATGGGAAGAAAAAAAACTTCAAAGATGTTTTACAGCACAAGGTTTTGAATGGATGAACCCACATTCTTAAAGAGCACCAATTAGTGAGGGACACTTCACTAAGGGGAAATTAGCAGTTGTGCCAGGGTGCACATTCCAGTGGATCCCAGTGCCTTTGATGTGTTTTGAGGCTCAGGCTCAGAAAGTGACCACTGGAGACAAAAATATCAGTAGCTCTAATGGCGAGATGGTGCTCTAAATGCACCAACCCATGACCAGCACATTCACATCACACAATCACAGAATCACTGGCTTGGAAGAGACCTCCAAGATCATCAAGTCCAACCCAGCCCAAATACCTCAACTCGACCATGGCACCAAGTGCCACATCCAGGCTTTTTTTAAACACATCCAGGGATGGTGACTCCACCACCTCCCCAAGCAGGCCATTCCAGTACTTTATCACCTTTTCTGTAAAAAATTTTCCTAACATCCAACCTGTATTTCCCTTGGTGCAGCTTGAGAGTGTCCTCTCATTCTGTCAGTGCTGTCTGGAGAGAGAGACCAACCTCCCCTGACTACAACCACCCTTCAGGGAGTTGTAGAGGGTGATAAGGTCACCTCTGAGTCTCCTTTTCTCCAGGCTGAACAACCCCAGCTCCCTCAGTGGTTCCTCACAGGGTTGGTGTTCCAAGCCCCTCACCAGCCTCGCTGCCTCCTCTGGATGTGATTGAGCATCTCAATGTCCATCCTGAACTGAGACACCCAGAGCTGGACACTGCACTCAATGTCCATCCTG
>VWYO01024759.1:33109-48280 GCA_013400275.1 Rhadina sibilatrix
TATATATATATATATGTAGCAGATGCCTCAAAGAAAATGCAAAGAGACTGGGGGTTCTGTCCCTCAAAAATGTGCTATTACTGTGAATTGTTTTTAAAAATGCTAATTGTATCAGGTTCACCACTTCAGAGATGGATGGAGCCTTTTTTATGAAGCTGTGCACAGCGAGCCCATCAATGCCATCACACAGGTCGAGTGCTGTCTGCAGGGCAGACACACACCAGGAATTGATGTTCAATAAGTTATGTCAAGATTGTCTTGCTGTAAGAGTTCCAAGTGTTTACTCGAGCTTCCCAAACCATCTAAATCTTTTATAAAGAACAATGGAAGAGGAGAATGAAGAACTCGTGCAAAATGGACATTCAGTCTGAATCTCAGTAAAAATTAAAATTTCTCTTCAAAGAAGAATCCAAATACAAGGACAGGAATATTTTAGCACTTGTTCTCCAGCCCTGCTCAAAAAAAGAAATCAAGTCAAATCCCTGTGAAGTGCTCAGATTCATCCTGCTTCAAATGTTCATAAAGTTCCTAAATTGTTTTGTAATTCTTTACTGAAAGAAAGTAAATGATCCCCACTTAGTGCCAGCAGCTGGACATCCCAGGTTTTGCTGAAATAGGAGGTGAGGCCACCAGTGCTGTGAGCTCACCTGCCTGGCAAGCCAGAACTCAAAATTTTATTGATAAAAAGGATAAACCAAACCATTTTTCACAGTAAAGCCTGTTCTGGCGATCCATTTAAAACTTCCCTTGATTTAAAAGAATTCAAGCAATTTTCAATGCTTTTAAGTTTCCAGTTTTTCTGTCGAGTCTCTCATTAACATTTTGGTTTATTCTTGAAATTCTATACAGCTGAAGTGATGGAATTATTTCGGAAACTCAGCTTCACTAAAAATTTAGCTTTTCATTTACATTCTTGTGTAGCAGCTTACATTCCTGTTTGCAGTCTTACAGATAAATCTGTCACTAAAATATCACCCAAACAGCTTAAAATGTGGAAGTTAACAGAAAAGCTGCATGTAAAATTGCTACTTTTACAATATGATTGAAGGCAGATTCATGATGTGAAGAAAAAAAAAAAAAAAGAGGTTTACTTACAATTTAATACTTGGAGTTGGTAATCCAAGAGTAGCTTGATGATAAATCCTACATATTTCTTAGAAGATTTAGACTTTCCATATATATACACACACACACACTTTTCTCATGCTAATTGTACAATTTTTTGTATTTCTTAATGCAAATCTCTTGGTAAATTTTATAATGCTTAAGGTGACATTTGGCAGTTGAGTCCCCACAGACACAACTGTCCTCATTCTTACAGAAACTAATTTATTTTTTTCCCCACAACAGGTGTAGCCCAAAGAACATGACAAGTGATAGGAATCAGCTTCAGGATTATTTAATTCCTTTATTCTTCAAAGCAGGTAGTGCTGGCTGCATTCTTCTCCCACTGCAGCCTTCCAGCACTTACAGTAGGAAGGGAAAATGGCTATTTAGTGTTCATAAAAATAAAGCAAAGTAGAAGGAACCAAACTGACACTGCCACAATATAATAAAAGCAGGCTTGAAATTCAGCTTTTTAATCACTCAAGGAAATTAAAATATTGATATCTTGCAGATGAAGGGGCCATGGAGGTAGAAAGTGTGTCCATTCTCTAATTAGCAGCTTTTTCTTGCAGCTCCCAAAGTCTCAGGTGAAAGGCAGAACCCTGGAGAGCTGTGCTGGCTCCTGAGCACCAAACCCACCCTGGGAGAGAGGGACAGGAGAGGACAGGGGGATGCTGAGGGGGGAGCAGAGGAGGAAACAAGAGCCAGGCATGGGGGATTCCTAAATACCAAGTTTCTAAAAACAACCTCAGAAAGGACAGTGAGGGTGAAGCATTGATTTGTGCCCTCACTGAAGGCAATGTGATAATGGCCTCAGCACTTTGTTTGGGTTTGAGAGTCCCTGGTGTTATTTTGGGATGTGACCTGTCTGTGCAGATGCAGTCAGACACCTTCTATCAGCCCCCACACTTCTCCCTCTCAGGCCAGAACCCTGCAACAGAATTCAAACGGAGCAAACCAGTGGGACTGCCCAGAGTGCCTGGATCATAAAAGGCAATTCTAATGCTCTCTAGAGCTCATTTAGTAATCACAAAATGTTGGGACACAGACTCTGCCCCAGACACTAAAGCTGGTTTGCACTGCCAGCCTGCCCTTCAGTGGAGTTGGCACATCTGCATCTAAGTCAGCAGGGACAAGTCTGTCATCCAGGCACACTCTCCAGGGGCCAATTTTTTCATTCCACCTGCCTGCTGCACGTGTTGGGAAATGTTTGCTTGGAACCATCTCATCTCATCCTGCTTCAGGTCTCGTGTTTTGGAGTTTCTGATCACGTTCTGCCAGGCACCTCGTGCTATAAGGAGGGAAGGAGGTGGCTTTGCTTTGTGTTGGCTCTTTCATCTCCATGAAAACTGTGAAGGCATCTCCCTCAACCCTGCTCCTAACCCATAAACTGAATGAACACACAGCAAAAAAAAACCTCATTGGCTTCCCTGAAAGCGAATTTGAGAACGAGGGGCAAAGTCAAACAACCACTTTTATCTGAGTGAGACATTCTCTCTTTAACACCATTTTCCACACACACTAAAATCCTCTGCCTGTGTTTGGTACCAAATTTAACAGGCAAGGCTGCCCTTGGTAACTTTGCCAAAGATATTCTTAGAACACCCACAGAACTAAAAACACATCTGATCTCCTGACAGCTGGGAGACTTGTTCCTAAGAAAACAAGTCATGACAAGGGAGGGAAACCTTCAGGGGGCTGCAAAAGCAGTTTGGCTTTTGGTTTTCAGCCTCACAGAGTTCAAGGCTTCAGCAGAGCCAGCTGCTCTATGTGTCCAGGACAGGACAGAGGGGGAACTGAGGGGCTGGCACAGACACCTGCACTGCAAAATATCACTTTCCCAGAAGATGCAGTTGCCTCAATCCAGATCTGCATTGCTTTCTCACGAAGAATATGCTCTTAGGGCTTTAAACAATGTTAATACAGTTCTGTATTGCTCTATTTGAGAGGTGGGTTTGGTGCCTGGCTCAAGCCACCATTCTTATCCTGATTCAAACCTCAGGAACTCCTAATTCAGACCTTGAAGTGATGATTTCCTCCCTTGGAAAGCAGAAATCCCACTGCAGCCACAGGTACCCTAATCAAGTTAAAACAGTCTGAGAATAGCTCTGGGCATTCCCTTGTAGGTTTGAATAAACTTTGTTCCTTCTGCAGCACAACAGCTTCCTAATTTGACCCCGGCATGATGAGAGACAGCCCGGGGATGGAAATGCTTTTCAGACCATTCCACTTGGTCTGTGTGGCTTCCCAATTCCATCTCTGCAGAGATCTTTGCATAAAACTCGGGTGGTTTAAGTATTCATCAGCTCCTGCTGCTCCCTTCCCACCCAAGAGCAGAGCACCAGCTCTGCCACTGCAACCATCAATTCCACAGGAACCAATTGCAAATCCAAGCAGAGATTGTGCCTCCAGGTGAGGGACTAGCATCAGGAACAGACCACTCTTCAAGATGCCATGTTCATGCAAATGCGCCGTACGAAAAGAACAGGAAGATAGTAAACACAAGAAAACAAACATCATAATTTGTTTAATGAAATGTGTCTGTCAGTTCTGCAGGAAGTTATCAGGGGGCTCAAAGTTTTGAGCATATGTAAAAATCAGATTCTGGCTCAGGTCTTGGGAGATTTAGGAGGATCCCACTGTCACTTCTGGAGTTTTTGCCCTCTCAGTTTAAGTGAAAACAGAATAGGTCTACCAGGTATTACATAGGAATAAACCAGCTTCCTTAAGCCAAAACTAAAGGAAATTAGATGCTGTGTTTGCAAATCAAACCCTGCTGCAATCATACTGAAAAATGAGTTTCAAAGGTGGGGGAGTCTGCCTGGCCTTTGCAGGACTTTCTGGCACTGAATGAAAAATTTCACATTGAATATGTAAAGTCACCTTTAACCTGTAGCTTATCAGCCCTTCAGAAGAAATTGGGCTTTCATTATCAGCAATCCTAAACACATTTCCTAAATTTACAGGAACCTTTCATCAGACAAACCCGTGATACTTTTCAAAATCATTTTAGTTGAACTTAATGGAGATGTGTATGCTCAACTTCTATCGTTGCTGCTTAAAAATGGCTAATCCTAGAATATGAGAATCTGAACTACTTGCTTTATGTGATGCAAATAATTCTTGGGAAATTGTGCTAAGAAAGTGCTTTTGGAGTCAGGGGATCCTTGACTGGACTAATATAAGTAAAACTAAAAGCAAAGAGACTTTAACTTCTTTCTAAGTCAAAGATATGGGAGGGAAATCACCGTGCAAAGGGAGAAAACAAAACATTAGTCAGGTCCACAGGCACGTTCCTCTTTGTGATTTCCTGAAGAAGAATGGGTCTTGGGGCACTACACACTGAAGCTTTGGCTTCTGCCATCCCTCTGCAGAGCAGCACCCAGTGCCACCAAGGCACAGCTGACAAACACCACGAGTCAAACACTGCAGTGAGGAGCAAATGTCTGAGCACTGCCAAGGGCCAAGCACAGCTGCTTCAATAAAAGCTGACATCCAGCTCCAGTGAGACACAGGTCTCATCCTCCCCTGCTGCTGTGACTTCAGTGACTGATTTCCTCGGTTTCAAGGGAGCATCAGGAACAGAGAAGCACCTTGGGAGCTTCACAACAATTCTTTGAATTAGCTCCCTCTCTTCTTGACACCTCTGAGAAAAGTAGATTCTTTCCTCAGTTTATTCCCTTATATTTTGTCTGTATTCCCCCACCAGCATCTCTTCAGCTGAGAGGCTTTACTTCATTAAAATACAATTACTTTGTGAGGTGAAAGCAGTGACATTTCATCAACCTGCCTCCAAATCCCCTTTAAGGTCTCTATAAATAATAAACTGCCTTCATAAGGAAGGCTGTTCAGATGACTTTATATCATTTATTTCAGATGAAACTTGAAGTTTTTGATACTTGAAGCTGTTGATCACTTCTCTGGCACTTGAAGCACTTCACACCAGATGCCTTTGGAGTTACTTAGCCACAAGGCACTCTATGGAAAGTGGGTGATTCTGGGTTTTGAGTGCTCTTTTTGTGAGGGGAATGGTCTGGATACTGCCTTGGGCAATTTCAGCATTGGGACAGCAGAGAGAGCTGGTGTCACCTCCCTGGTTTAACATTCCCAGTAAGGGATACATAAATGTCTATTTCTTTGAAAATGTCCCTGATGCTGTTGCTGAGTAAATAAACAGTGTGCTACCAGCTGTCCTGCTACAGAGCTGGGATCAGTGATCTCTGCCAGCTGAACCAAGCTCCACACCCCCAGAGTGCCCACCCTCCTGCTCCCAGGGGAATCACTTTTAAAAATTCAAACTACAGAGGAGCAGAAAGAAAAAGAGCAGTGAATTTTCAAAGTCCTAGCAATCTCTTGAGATGACAGAGAACAGATTTTACACCTCGAAAGTCATCATTTTCTTCAGACAACAACTCTTCAGCCAAGGAGTGGGGTCAGTGCTTGAGAAAGTCGAAAAAATCTTGTTTATAGGTACATTTCATTTCCAGGATTCCTTAGGTCAGCATGCCAGAATTAGACATTAATCAAGTAGGGCATTTTGGACTTCGAGCTCAGAAGAAGGAAAGTATTCCTGGCAATTCCTAAAACTGATGCACGACTGCAGCAGCACCAAGGGTGTGCACACATCTGCACAATCACATAACACACATGTGACCAACTCCCTTCTGCAAGCTCTCTCTGTTGGCAGCGTTCAGATCTCAGTACTGATTTAATCTTCTCTAACAGCTTCTGCAGAACCCCCAGATGAAGGAAGGGCTGAGGCACAGCACATGAAAGAGCCCCTTTCCTTTAGCAAACAGATTTAACAGCAGCAAGCCCAGCAATTATGCAGCTGGTAATTTAAAAAAAAAAAAAAATCTACTTTAGCCATTTACGTAATTGTTCATTTTACAAAAAGCAAGCTTTAAGAAAGTAAACATAGTAGGGTGCTATCATTTGTGTGTGTGGAGTTCTAGTGAGGACTGCCATGAGAGAACAGAGCAATTGGCATGAAATGTCAGGGGTTACTGACTTATTTTTTTTTAATTTTTTTTACAAGGTGGTTTAAGCAAGATCTTACTCGGTGGGATTATGTTTTTTCCCCAGTGAAAAATAAACAAACAGGAAAAAAAAATACAAAACCATGCCCCTGTCCTCTCAGCACCACCAGGCACTGATTTTGCTAAGCTTCTGCAAGAGGTGTTCCACAAATCAAGTCCCCAACTGACACTGCACAAACACCACTGAGAGAACGTTTCCATGACACAGGAGAAATCAGAGACTGCCAGGGCTTGGCCCAGATTGTCCCCACCTCTGACAGCCCCATTCCTCCTCCTCTCCAGAGGTGCCAACAGCCAGAGTTGTGCCAGCAGCTCCAGGGGAACTCACCCCACTGGCTGCTGATGCTCCCTGATTCCCTGTGTGTCTGGGTTTGGAAAGACAGGTGTCTGCCAGGGAAAGCTGCAGCTTCCCTTGGGATGGAGAATGGAAACCCCCTCCCTCTGAATTATTATAGTTTTGAAATTAAGGGGCTTTCAGGCAAAGATACGGGAATAGGAATCACAGTTCTTATATTAAAAAAAATGTAAGAGTACCAAAAACCAAATTAATAAAAAAGAGAAAAAACCCTGACGGAGTCAGAACATGACCTGACACCCTGTTTGTCAGGGTGTTGGGAGCAGTCCAGTNCCTGGCTCAGAGCACCCAGGGGTGACTCCAGACACCTCCAGTGGGGAGATTCCTTTCACCTGGGATTGAGAGATTAATTCATCACATCTGCAGCAAACAGGGGACTGGGGCTTTCCTGATCCCTTCCCAGCACCATCACCAAGCAGCTACAGACCCACATTGGCCCAGAGTTTATTTCAGCCACACAGCTGGGCTCTTTCTGGGGCTTCTTTCCTCATTTTTCTTTGCTTAAAAGCTTCCCTGCTAACAATGCACACTGCACATACCCCCAAGGGAACAGCCTGGGCAGCTTCCAGGTTGGAAGACACTGAGTCCCAAGACACCACACAGGGTCTGAGTCACAATTATCCAAACTGATCTGTCAGCTGGGAAGATTAAGGGTCTTGGAAAGCTATCATTGGGGCAAAATTCATTTGTCAACAGGTAACAAGATATTAATTTAGTTTTGATTTATTTTTTTCTCAGTTACATAAAGAATTTTTTTTAAAATCACAATTGAGCAACAGCTCTGGAGTGCTAATATACAGCTCCAGATTGGTTTGTGTACACAGCTACACAGGACACTTTAAAATGAATTAAAACTGAGCAGATAGGGGGGAAAAATAAAAGGAACAGGAGCAGAGTCATTCCAATTAAGATGCCTCTGCAATTAAGATCCCACAAGGATCTGTTCTTCCCTGAATATTATTCAGTGATTTTTTTTTTCCCAGTGAATTGGAAAGTGGGTATGTATAAATCAAGGCATTGATAATTTTCAGACAATTTTAATCAAATTTCAGTCATAAATTCTGGGCTTGTCCTACAAAAATACACTTCCATGTGGACAAACACAGAATGTTTCGTGACATTGGCAGCTGTTGGTAAATGAATGTGAAGCCCAGGCCAAGCAGCACCTAAACCATTGATATATTAACAGGGGACATCCAGCAGAATCAGCTTTCTGCGAAAATGTTGAACTTGCAAAGAGCCAGCGAGGGCACAGATGAATTATTTCAGATGGAGAGCACAGACCTGCAGGATGGAAAACAAAGCACATGGATCCAGATGCTTGGCTTATCCAGGAGGGGGAGATGAGTTTATTCCCATCATGGGAGTCAATAACATCTGGTGCCAAACAATCCACTCAGCCTGGGATGAGCAGTTGGGCAAATTCCAACCGCAGGCAAGGATTTACATTTTTGTTCTAAGAATAATTGCCTACAGCAAGAAATTTACCTGGAGACTTGAGGAATTGTCCATGACCTGAAGCCTTTAATCAACAGTGGCTGTTTTTGTAAGAAATTCCATGTTGTAGCTCAAACAGAAATTTAGGGAGATAGAATCAACTTTTACCAGAAACCAGGGTCTAGCAGTCAATTCCAGCCTTGAAATCTAAGAAGGATCTATAGAGTGGCCAAGAACAGCAACCTTTATGTAACATGTGTCACACAACTCTGGCTAATTAGAAGAAAATATTGTCACATCACCAAAAACCATTGTTCCTGTGCCTGCAAGAGTTGGATCCCAGCCTACAGTGAGAGAAAGAAATTTTATTCTGCTGCTTTCCCAAGAATCAGTCCTTTTTTTGGAGCTAGTGTGACAGCTTTCTATAATGTCATTATTTATTTTAAATTAAGCAAAAAGTGATTAATTGCTCAATCAGCATTCTTTCCATTTTATATGGACTCTTGTAATTCACAGACAGTTTCTAAACATAACAGTCAATGATTCTGCCCTCTGGAGACAGTGAAAAGATTAGGGTTTTTTAGTTGAAATAAATATTTTAGTGAATGAAAAAGCAACCTCTCAGCATCTCAGAACAGATGTTACTTCCCCAGTGCATTATTGATAAGAATGCTTCATTTCCATTTAGTTGTGGCCCAACTCAGGGAACTAAGAGAGTCTCAGTGTGGTGACTTCATAATTTTACATACTAAATCCATTTATATTTCTTGTGATTAGCCTTCATTTTGTGGCAAATGACATTCCCTGAAGATCATACATGTTGAATGCACAGCGCAACTCAGCTAAAACAGGAATTTATCAAACTATTCGTAGACAGTAAAAGCAATGGAAACTTTGTGAAAAATCGTTCATTTTTCACCATCTCATTATGCTTAAGGGTAACCAATATCATCAAAATAATTACAGGAGCTGGGGAAATACAGAGTCCTTTCAGTGCAGCCCTTCGTGGCTGATCCTGTGCTGTCCTTGCACAGCTCTTTAAGGGAAAACACAGAATCCTGGTGTCTTAGGTTATGGAACCAAAAATGTGTATTCTATTCCATCTGCTGAAAGCAGCTGGGGAGATGTTTTTCTTTATCTCTTGTAACTCTGGGAGGAGGGGGGTGGATGTCTTCTGATAATGGGCCAGCTGTTAAACCAGGTGGGGCAGTGTTTGTTATCTCTTTTCACAATTGGCCAAAAGGCCAAGCTGTTCTCCTCCCCAAAGCAGCACATCCCCAAAGCAAAGCAGCACATCCACATTCCATNTATTCCTACTCCCAAATCTTTGCCTGAAAGCCCTTGATTGCAAAATTATAATTTGGCAGGGGTGAGGGGTTTACATTCCCCATTCTAAGGGAAACCCCAGCTTTCCCTGGCAGATACCTGCCTTTCCAAACCAAGACACCTGGGAAAACAGAGAGCCCTGGGGAAACAGAGAACCCTTTGAAGTCCATGCCAGTGGCTGATTCTGTGGTGTCCCTGCTCAGTCCTTGAAGGCCATTATGACCCTGGACAATCCTTGCCATCAAACTTTGGACAACCACGCCTCCACCTTTCCACCTGTCTGTCCAGTGACCAACTCAGTAAAGAAAGATCTTTTTTATGAAACGAGGGACCAGAGTTGTGTTCTTTCCCAGAGATCCTAAAGCTATGTCCCTGTGCAGTAGGGCTGACATCCAATATATTGGAAACAGGCAGGGATAGAAGCAGCAGGTGAAAGGAAAATAGATTATATAAGAATTATTGTGCTCAGGAAATCCTTTTCACTTTAAACAAGTTTGGCTTTTCAGACTGGAATGAAAATAACCTTACCAAGGACTGCAGACACTTCTCATTGATTTGTGAATCTTAGATGGACCTTTATTAATTAACTATCAGTACAACTAATTGAGAATTACTCCATTATCTAGCACTTAGAGTCAACAACACCAGATTAAGTCATTTAACTGCTGCTTTTTCCTACACCAAGCTATCTGAAGTTTGCTGGCAGTGACCAGCTGGCTCACAGGTGTTGAACCAGTTCTGCCCATTTTAAAGGTACCAGAAGGTGCCAGAAGAGATCAGAACCCAAGAGCCATCAAAAGCAAATGCTGTGTATTCTGAATTTAAAGGATAAGATCCTTTCTAGAGTAGGCAAGACTGCCTGTAACTCCTTGGGCTGTTTAAGAAGTGCACAGTGGGCAAAGCATTAGAACATTAGAACACATTAAATGCATTCCTGAGGGGGAAATTACATGGGTGGCAGTGCAGCAGATCCTGCAGCCTAATTTAATGGAACAAAATAGGCAACTCTTTAGTAATAATGCATCCCAAATGAGTCTGAACATTGAGTACTCCACAGGAAAGGGGCAGCCAGTGAAGCACCAGCCTGATTCCATTTTCAGTTTTTGCACAGCTTCTGGGGCTTATTCCTCATTGTTGTAGTCTGGGCTAATGACTAAGATTGCAATTATTAAATATATATATAAAGTAAATAATTTTATTAATCTTTAAATCCCAGAGACTTGAAATAATTTTTTTTCATGGCTAATGTTGGCATACAGAAGGAGAAAGAGGAGCAAATAAGAGCAATATATAAATATCTTCGTTTCATATCTCCTCTAATTCAACATAGATCACAAAAGTCTTCTCTTGCACTCTGGAAGATTTTAATGCATTTTTACTTTCAATCAAAAGTAATATTCCAGTCACTCTACAAAAATTGTAGTATTGGGCAATTGATTACTCAAAATGGGAGAGAAACGCTCCACAAATGTTTCTTATCTGTGAAATTGAACTTCCAATGAGTCAACACGACTGACCAGTGCTGCTCTGGGTTGAAACTGCTTGTTGAAAACAGGCAGTTATTTGCTGAATTAAATTAAATTTCCTTCAGGACAAAACAATAGGATAAAACAATAGGATAATGCAGACAAAGCCTTCAGCTTTGCACACTTATCCCCTGCCATCCAGTGCAGCCACAAGAAAAATGGCAAAGCAAGGTCGTTCATGAGGGGCTCTCTCTGCTGCCTTTCTGTGTCTCAGGCAATGCTTTGCTGCAGTTATTCCTGCTCAAGCTCCAGTGCCATTGTCTGCTGACAGTTTGCTGACACCAGTCAGAGGTTAACAGGAGGATGAATCAGTTTTAGGGAGAACATTTTCTTTCAGCTTGCTCTTGGAATCGAGTCCAAACCAATTTCTGATTTATCCACACCTTTCTATCAAAGCTCCTTTGCTTTGATTTAGCAAATATTCCTGAGGAAGTAACTGCAGCACCTTGTATCAATACCACCACTGACTTCTAAAGAATTATCATCTCCTTTCTTCCCACTTCCAAAGGCAAATAATTATGTCTCTGTCCTGGATCACAGAATTTGATTGTGTTCTGTATCAAAACAAAAGCAGTAATTCCAGCATCTATCACAGCCTGCCTAACAAGTCAATAGATTAAATCCTTAAGTTATCCTCTAATTAGGTAATCAGACCCAAAAGAGCAAAGAGAGGAAAGGCAGATGCAGTCTGCAAAACGTTCCAAATGTCCTGCTCTTCAAAACACTTTAAATCTGTGGTGCTCTTCTAAAACACATCCATTCCATAATGTCTGAGGACAAAAGGAACTCAGTAGATGGAAACACTTTTATAAGGGGAGAAAAAGAACTAAATCACAGCCTTGACAGCAGTATGGTTCAATCTGCTTAGAACCCTGAAAGTCAAAAACCAGTCAAAAACCTTAAATTGGACTCTCAGTCCATACAAACCCACCATTCCAGTTTCTCCCTTCTCAAACACATTTCCTCTTTAAAGTGGTATTTATAAATGCAATCATGATCATAAAGCCACACACACACAAATCAGGTTTTGTAATGACCCATCTGTAAGGAGTAAATAAATGTCCTAAACCAGAAAATCTACATGAGAAACTGCACTAACAGTGTAACCTTGCGTGGCAATCCACAGAAAGGTCAAACTGTCAGATTTCAGATCCAATTCTTACCCTTGATTCTGTGTTTTATGCATTTATTTAATGAAAGAGCCTGGAGTTATTGAGCCAAAAACCTTACTTTAACCCAAGGTAAACATAAGAGATAAAAAAATGTGTATTTCACTCATTGAGATAAACACCATTCTCACATTCAATGCCTCCTAAAGTCTTTGTTATTTACCCCAGACCCCTTCAGGACAGCAGCTCACACTGCTGAAGGCACTCACTGAGGTTGCTGCAGTGAATCCAGATGGGGTTCAGCTCCTACATCCACACCTGGTCTTGACAGAGCTTTTAATTTGATACCATGAACCCAGAGCCATCCTTCCAATGAGGGAATTTTATCTTGAGCTGAAGCTCCAAACTCATATCCTGATTTCCAGAACACCCTTCCTCTCCTCCTTTTAAATGATCAGCTTTCCCATATGTGTTTCTCAGCTTTCCAAGGTATGCTCTTCTACACTTTAGGAATTCTCAAGTGAACTACTCAGAGTAATGACAAGGTATGATTTGTTCCCTATGCAAAGACAAGGGCATTGCACAGCACATCACATCTCCCCATCTAAACTGGATTTACAATTCCTTCAACATCTGAAATTTAGAAGGCTGGATAAGTCACATGATACAAGTTTGGTGTAATCAGTTCTTCAGAGTTGACCAGCAAAACCAGTTTTCCCTTCCTACAAAAGTACTAAGCACTTTTTCAGATACTTTCCTCACATTTTCTTTTACAACATGACAGTCCCAAAACTGGATAAAGATGTTACTTCTGATGTTAGCAACAAAAAGTTGCATTTTTTTCTTCACAGTATTTCTACCCTTTCCTCCTTTCCAAGTATTCACAAAGGCAATTAAAAATAAAACCAAAAAAACAGTACATGAATTCACAAATGCATTACATTTCATTCTGAAAGTTGTCTAAAAGGTAAAAGTTCAAGCTCTCTCCTGGCACAGGTGGCATTACAGATGAAAGCATAGTTTAGGAAGCTGTGTGCTCTGGGAACACTACAGAAGTCAAATCAAACCCAGGAACTTTAGTCTTGTTCTCTAAACTTTTATATTTAGTTTACAAGATAGGCACAAATATTTCGTTTTAATTTACATAATAGGCACAAATATTTATAGGGGGGAAAGTTTGGTTCATAGTAAAGGAGGCCTTGTGGATACAGAAACCTCCTTGCCCCAAAATCCAAAGAACCTTCACCAGGCATATGGAAAAAGAGTTGGTTGAAGAGATAAGAAAGGACCATTCTTGAAAGACAAGAACACATGGATTACAGGGATCCACACTCCTGATGGTCACTCATGGGTAACTATGACTCTCTCTCATGTCCATCAGCCCAGAAAGAAGTCAGCACTTGCACGTTTAACTCTTCACACTCTTCCTATTTCAGGAGACACCACTTTACCCTAATTTAACAATTTCCAGTGTATGGTCAGGGGCAGGGTGACAATCAGCCCTGTGGCATCACAGAGCTGACAGCTGTGGTCATCCTCCAGGCACACAAACTGGGAGTGGAACTCTCCAGAGACCCTGGTTAAAGACTTTTACCCAAACTGGATGAAAAGCAGTGACTCTCCAGTGCCAATTCCCCACCATCTGCACCAAATGAAGGATTCCTCACTCTGAACCTCACTGCAAAGACTTGCAGCCCCTTGGTTTGAACCAAAGGCTTCATGCTGATGCTCTGCCAGGAAGAACCAGCCCAGAGGGAACAATTCCACGGCCTTGGACTGTGTGATTCACACCTGCCACCAGCAGCTCCCTCGCCGTAACGAAGGCAACAGAAAGAGAAAGCAAGAAGCAAAATTATTTGAATAGATACCTAAATTAACAATTCCAGTTTCACCCCAGGTTGCTGCACGAACCAGCCACCAGCACTAAGGGAAGGAGCCACTCCAGGTGCTGCTGCCAGCCACTTCAGTGCCAAGGCAGGGAAGAGAGCTCTGTCCAGGGGCACAAAAATCCTTCTGCAACCAACTTGTGCCCCGCAGCAGCTCCTGCTGTCAACTCAGGATGCCAAGGAAAGGCCCACATCACTTCAGGAGGGTAAAATAGACATTGTGTCTGCATTCTCCAGAGCCCAAGATTCCACAGTAAGTGGAATAATGAGCTCGAGGCAGCTGACCAAGGCAGATTTCTCCCTTTAAACCCAAAAATGGTGTTGGACGAGGCAAACAGCAGTGGAATAAACACAGAAATACCACACACACTGTGCTGATTTTTTTATTACTAGTCCAAAAATGAGTCAAAGCCTATAATTTTTTAAAATGTCCTTCTTTAAAGTGGACAACGTAATGGACTATTAGGAAATGTTCCTCCAATGCATGCATTGATTACCCATACCACTATGCCTATAAAATAAAGATTCTTCTAAGCACAGAAATGAAGTCATTCCAGTGTTTCCTAAGGGCACACAGTCCATCTTTTCCAGCAGCTTGCTCTCCACAAGGTGACAGACACTCACAGTCATTGTTGAACAAGCTTTTACTGCTTTAAGGAAAAAATGTATGTTAACAGGATTTCAAATGTCACATAATTAATTTCTAATAATGCCTCCAAATCAGAGAGATTTAAGTGGGAAAAGGAAAAATATTAACTGGAACTTTGTACAAAATGTAGTGCAACATCCCAAGCCAGAATCCACTCAAGTGAGGGGAAAGAAGAGCTTCATTGAGCTTTGATGAGTTTTGAACCAAACTCAGTTTAATTTCAGAATTACTATAAGAAAAACTATTTTATTACAAAAACTATTTAAGAATTGATTTGGGGAGAGACAAGCAATGAAATAATTGTTCATTAACTGATTTGCTTTGCTAGTATTTTTAACAATCCCCTGATGAAAAGCCAGAATGTAAAGTTGGAGCAGCTATACCAGGTCCTTGAAAGGACAAAAAAAAAAAAAGGACAGGTATTCACCAGCACAGAACTTTGCTGCAGTAGCAGAACATAAATAAGGGGCTAAACCAGGCCTCACAGCTGGGGCAGAGCCCAGTGATTCAGGGATGCATCATTCTCATATATTCTGCATTGATCCCTTAAAAGACAAAGCAAATTTATTCAGTTAAGGCTTATTTTTCAGTAAGTTCTTTATTAGGTATTATAGTAAGATGCACCATCAAAAAGACTTTTACCCCAGCCTATAGTGGTGTTCACTTCTAGATATTTATCACCAAGTAGAATGGTTTTAAAACCTTTACTCTCGGGTAAAAAAAAAAAAAAAAAAAAA
>VWYO01024759.1:51221-70859 GCA_013400275.1 Rhadina sibilatrix
AAAAAAAAAACAACAACAACAACAACAACAATACAAGTCCTGTTTTCTCACACTTAAGTGCTTGTAGATTTAAGTGAGGCTCCTTATATCTTGCAGAGGGAAGTAAATCCCTGAGAAACCCACTGCACATATCCAGGTATGTTCCAGTCGGGAGCTCAGGGACAAAACTTCAGGAGTGGTACCCAGCCAGGTGTGGATCAATTCATCGAGTCCAGCTCCATTTTCTGCTGTGTTCAACAAGCTCTGTCTGGCCAGAATCCTCGAGGGAGTGAATCCCAGCACCGATTTCACTGACATTGTGAAGGGGGTTTTAGTTTGTGTCAATGACTCAAGAATGAACAGAGAGGGGAGGAATCTGCCTTTGAGGCACTCCAGGCAGATCCACAGGAGGGTGAGGGGGCAGTTCTGAGAGATCCAAGACATCTGCACACCCAGGACTGGAGACATTCAACATCCCCTGCTAACACTGATCCTAGCAAAGGGCTGGGCATCGGCCTTTGCCTAACTTGCAGCTGTAAATACTTTCAGAGCTGAGTGAACACAAACCAAGAGGGCTCAGCAGAGGAAAAACAAAGCTGAGGTGTTTTATAAATGGTGCTGGGTCAAGCCTCACACGCCTTGTAACCTGCAGTGGTCAAGTTCCACAGCTTGGCCTTCAATCTGGAGTTAGGTTCACTTGTGATGAGCCTGCAGGAGAAAGTTGCTCAGCTGATGACTGATCCTCTTCAACAAACAAGAGATTGTCAGCCAGAGCACAGCCAGGCAACTGCTGCAGGAAAGGTTTCACCCTAAATGAGCACAGATTAATCCAGGTCATGCCCCACTTCTCAAAGCCATTACTTCCCACTCCCATATAGCTCAGGAGGAAAGAAAACCATTAATAAACACCACTCAATATCCTCATCAACAGCAGAGACCAACAACAGGGATTTTCTTCAAAAGTCACATCCCCTAGGCAGAACTGTTGACTTCAAAAAATCCTTCACCCTCTTTCCCATGCTGTTAAAACTTGACCCACCCTTTCCCATCTTTCCTCCTGCAAGAGTTACACAACTGTTCAGATCACCTCCACCAAACTGCAAAAGCCTTTCTTATTTCTAGGGCTCATTCACCATTCATACCTGCTTCTTCCATCAGACAAGCCCTTTAATCCTGTTTCCTATTTGGGCTTTGTTTATTCCTTCTTAAACTTCCCACCCTCACCTAAAACACTGCAAGACAAGAAACGATTCTGAAACAGAAGTGCTGTTTTAGCTACGATGCAGTTCAGGCTTATTTGCACAGTAAACTGCACCAATTTCTGTTGGAGCACATCTCCATCCAAAAGCTTTGATTTCATGGAATTCAAGTGCCTGGCAATGCCTTGCCAGTTGCAGCAGTGTTTGATTTGTGTTTGAAGTGGAAGCAGGCAGCTGCTCGGGCTGCCTCAGTGACCAGCCCAGCCACACACCCAGCCATGCCTGCCAGGCACTGCTGGCTCCCTGCACGCTTCTGTCTCCAGATCACAGGCACACTCAGCTCCTTCCAAATCAGAAAATAAACACACACTTCCTCATATTTGAAGCACAGCCTCCAGGTTCTGAAGAAATGAAAATTTACGGAGGCAGAGAAGGTGTTTTTGTTCCTAATGGAAATCAGACATTTCTGAAACGTCGACATCCTCATGCAGAGAAAATGAGAAATGGCAAGGCAAGAAATAAATTCTGTTGGCATTTGTGGGAGAAGATTGGTCAGGCCTTTGCTTCCTGTTATTTAGCACACAAATACTGCATGGCAGGAATAGGCAGTCACTGGTTTTGTGTGCCTACAGGACCAAAAGGTTCCACGATGTCAGAAAGTTCTCCAGTACATAAACCCACCCTTAGCTGGGGCACCAGGCTTCATGCAGGGAGCTCACTGCAGCAACAGGGTTCAAGACCTTCAGACCATCATAAATTTCAGAAGAGGATAAAGGGATGGAGCTGAGAGTCAATGCTCTAGGCATATCCAGCCTCCTTTTTTTACCCTGTATGATACATTTCTTGCTTAATACCAGCCTGATTTACTGTTTCCTGACTCTTTAGTGGCAGAACTTGTCTCCTGGCCAGGGCCCCCCCCTCACACCTAATGAGCAGTTTCAGAGTCAAGTCCATGTTGACTCCCCACAAAACTGATCCTGAGCCAAATAAAACCATTGGGACGAGTCACTAAAATCTGAGAGGCCATTACCCAGGGAGGTGCCTGAAAGCGAGTGAAAAGTGCTCTGAGACCTCAGGAATCCTTGCACAAACTGCTTTCCAGACATTTCTGCTTGAAATCACTCCTAAAAATGCACTTATACCAACAGGAAGCCTCATCAGCCAAAATCCCACAGGTACCATATGCAACACCACTCTCAGCAGTCAGTTCCAACTCCAGCCAGCATCACCCCTTGGACTGTAAGATGCACTAAATGAAACAAAATAGGCATGTTGAGGCTCAAACTGAGGGATTTTCCCACCTCATGTGCACCAACAAAACCCTGGGACAAGAGGCAGCTGGAGACACGATGGGAGCTGTGGTGTTCCCTGCAGGAAAGCCTGGCCTCCTCCAGGTGCCACCCAAAAGCCACTGGGATTTGGGTACAAGGAGCCAGGGGATAGGTAAAGAAAGGGGTTTGGGCAGAGGTGGAAAGCAAGAAAACCCCTGCTGACTGAGTCTCATAAGGCTTAGAGGAAAAGGAGCTTTCTTTTATTGTATCCACTTGACAAATCAGCTGCTGAATTATCAAGGCCAGTGGTTTCAGCTCAGGGCTGAGCATCTCCTTCAGGAGGGTGCATTATTTGGATCCCACTCCATCTCTCAGAGCTTAAGAGTCAACAATGATCCTTTTGTTGGGCTCTGGTAAGAAAACAACACCCACAGTGAATTTTGAGGTTCAAGGACGGATGAGCCAAGAGATTTTATATTGTCACCCAACTGTGCTGCCATCAAAAACCAGCAGTTTCAGTGTAAGCAGAGCTGAGCAGCCCCAAACAATTTTGCAATTCAGCTCAACCAGTTCACAACCACCATAAAAGAGAAGTTCATTGATTTTAGTGTCTTAATGAGTAAAATTATGGGAATTACCTCAGAATGGCATTTATATCCGAGCACTGTGATGTCTAATTTAATGGAATACTTGTTGCATTCCCTTACCTCACCTTAGTTTGCAAGCCAACGTAGAACTAATCTGATTTAAAGCCCTCTGATGTATGTCCTCTCTGCAGTGAAAACACGGGTTCTGTAAGTCTGTTCGTGTTGCAGGAGAACATAAAATGCCAGTTCTGCAAATGAAAGTCACTATAATCAGCAGTAAAAGCTCACTTCTTTTTTCATGCGTTCTCTAAATTAAAAAAAAAAAAAAAAAGAACAACAGGCAAGTTCCCCACTTCTACAATTCCTTTAATGGGTGGAGAACAGAATTATAAGTTTACATTAATCAGGTAATTTGGCACATCTTACTGCTACAAGGAGGCCAAGTTATTTTTAATAAGGCTGAAAATGAGCCAGTAAGTCTGGAAAATTAATTTTTCATTTATTTTGCTATTCCTTCTAAATTAAACTCTGCACCTCATCATTGTAATTACTTCTGAAAGCTTATAAATATTTCATTGTTTTTGTTATTGTTTTATGTTCACCAACAAACATTAGAGACACTGACTCCTTTGTTTATAGCTTCAGGTTTCCCTGTAAACTTATTCTGCAGTAACATCTGCTGTGATGGCCATAACAAAAAACAAAACAGGGAATGCTGCTGACTATTGAATCCTTCAGACCCTCTCAGACACCAAAATATCCCCTTAAACTCTACCAGAAATGTGCCAGGGCTTCACTAAATATTAAAGATTCCAGACCATGGAAAGGCTCACTGCTCCAGCCTGGGATCAAATGGTGCATTTGGTTTCTCCCATCTTCTCCTAAAGGGTCAGAAACAACCTAATTTTTTATGTCTTCAAATTTCTCTCCAAAGCTGCAAAATAACAATAAATTTTATTTATTATTAAATATATTAACGAAGACAGCTCTTCTTTTGCTGACCCAGTACTTTCCTTGCTACAAACCCATAGGATGGGCTGGGATCTCTCTTTTATTTTCCTTACTCTGCCATGAGCTCCTCACAGAGGCAGCAGACACAAAACCCCTCCCAGGAAAGCAAATTATTCCACATAATTTTTTGGTAACACTTTGAAATTCTTCTCAACTGGAAATCTTGCCTACCATCAGTTCACACTCTGGGCTTCTGATTAAAGAGTGTTTAACACCCAAATCCCATTACTGATAACCTCAAGCCTTAATAATGTTGAGTCAGAGTGGAGAAAGGAAGGATTGAGCCAGATGAGCTGGTTTGTTTTAATGTCCCCAATATGCCTGTGGGTAGTTAATTGATCCAGGGGATTCATTTTCAATCCAATCAGTGGCTGTTTTCCCTGTGCATTGAGCACATGAGATATACTGTAAAATAAATGTATATATAATCCACCCCCAATTTCCCATTGTCTCAGCACACCCAAAACTATTCACTCTCTAAATAAACTTTCCAAACCTCTGTTTGAGCAGGCAGTGACTGGTAGGAGCTGTGAATGTCACCTGCTGCCTTGCCCAAGGTTTCCAGATCAAATGTCAGCCTCCCACTCAGCCTACAACAATGCCCAAGGTGTTCTGAAGAATTTAAGAAGAGTCAGTTCTCAAGCTGCTGCAATAACAATCCCTCTTTGGGGAGCAGAGTCACAGCATCATCTCTTCAGTGGCTCATATCAAAACACAGGCCAAAAAACAGTGCTGTAATTTTTACAAAGCTGTCTCAAGTTATCTGAAGAGTTACTCTGGATTCACACCTGCTGAGTGCAAAGCAGATGATTAAAAGAGCTCCTCTCCCCACCATCACTCTCCATCTGTGTAACTCTTACAAACTGGAATAGGTTTAGAAAGAGAACCAATTAAAATGCAGCCTATTACCACAGGCTTTATAAACACAGCCTGGCACATTGCAAATTTTATAGAAAACATCAAAATTCCAGGTCCTTCCTGTGTTCTCTTTAAAGAGAATCTTAAATGTCCAGAGAAGACCAAACCACTGACTATTGAATCCTTCAGATCCTCTCAGACACCAAAATATCCCCTTAAACTCTACCAGAAATGTACTGGAAGGCTGCAAGAGCTCCAGGGGGTGGAAGAAAAAGTAATTTTGCAAAAATTCTTGTCTTCTGTGAAAAATAAAAAAAAAAAAAATGTTGCATAGGAGAAAGGTTTCAAACAAGTGATTATACCTCTTGCTCCAAAAGCTCAGGATCACAAAAGTCAGGTGAGACAGCACTGGTGGACAAAATGCTGTGGGTGACAGGACACGAAACGAAATTCGAATGGCATCCCAGGCTGTAGAAAACGTCGTAGTTGTTTGAGTCCAAAAAGAGATGTCCTGAGACCGGGATGTTCCCAAGACACTTGGTTTATTAGTAGTGGGAAGGCAGCCTAACTAAGGGGACAGGGATCCAGGAGAGCAAGCGAGCAAGAGAGGAGGGCAAGAGAGGAGGGCAAGAGAGGAGGGCAAGAGAGGAAGGGAGCAAGAGCGCATGAGAGCGAATTCTCTGTTACATTCCATTTTAACCCTTTGTATCATGAATATTCTAAATAGCACCAACCAATCACCTTAGGATACAAAAACCTACAGAATTTACATACAGCCTATGGGGACTGCTATATTACCATACAAATCTACATACTANTCTCCCTCTCCCTCTCCCTCTCTGCAGAGGCCCAGCTGTCCACAGGATGGGGATACAGGCAGGAAACATTGCTCCAGCTGAGCTGGACACACACACACAGATAAAAAATGCCTGAGTAGATAATAAGGAGCTTATGTTTTCTCTCATGATGTTTGAAGTCCTCCGGAGGGAAGCTCTCCTTAGGCACCTGCAGCAGACTGAGTGCTTTGGTGTCAGCTCACTGAAAGGACACTGGCTGGGAGGGAATATTGCTTACATGGCCACGTTAAACATACCTGAGCAAAGTCAATTTTCAGTTTACATGCCCTTAAACTGTAATGTCTCCCCCACAAAAGAAGCACTTTTAAGGATTTGCACTCCTTATTCGTAAATGAAGAGAGAACAAATATTTATTAGGGGCCTGGGAAGCACCTCAGCATTCACACCTGTTGGCAGCAAACTGCACTTTTGTGCACTGGACAGAGGCACAAATGATGTCACTGATGGACTGATAACTTCATCATTCCAAAGGAATTTGGGCTTGGATCTATCAGAATGACAGCAGTTTAATACAAGTTCCTGAGCACCCTTCACACTGCACCTCTAACACGTTTGCTGAGGGTGGGCTTCATTTTTGTGCAGATCAGCCAAAAATATTCCAACCATTTCCTCTGTTTCTCACCTTTGAGGCCAGCACGTGCTGGGCACTCTGAGGGCTGCTCAGGCTGCCAGTCACGGCCAAGCCTGTAAGTCTTAACCAACTTAAAGAGTGTAAAATGCTATTTCCACACTGCACAAGGCTAACTGATGGCAGTAAAATACATGATACATGCTTATTTCAAAACACATACTGCATTTTAGCTCATATATAAAAGCAGTAAAAAAAAAAGCTGAAGCAATTTATGACTCTTGATGTGCTCAGAGTGTATTTATTTGTGTGTTGCAAGGTATTAAGCACTTTTTAAAGGGTTAGATTTTAATTTAACGTCTTCATTTAACTATTTGGAGTAGAAGCTCCTGTTAGAGATGGTATTTTCCCCACGCCTCAAGCTAGTTCACAAACCTTAAGACCCAAATAACTTTCAAACTGAACACTGTTTGCAATATAAATCCATGTAATACCAGCCTCACCAAGATGCCCACCCCTGGGCAGATCACCCAGAACACCTTTTGGATGCAGAAACCAGCAAAAGGCACCTCAGCCAAAGAATGCCACGCAAGAGATGTCAGTCAGAAACCCTCCTGCTCCTAGAAAGGCACAATTTTTATATTTACATGCATTTGAATATTTTCCCAACCATTCTCAAAGCATTAGAAGGCCCTACCAAGCTTTTATGATTGGGAAATTCCTGGAATCGCTCTATCATGCTGTCAGGTTCCTCAGACTGCCCCAAGAGCAGGAGGGAGGGGAACTGCTGAGCTGGCTCTGTGCTACCAAGGTCCATTAGTGCTCTCAGGGCCTGGATGATTCCATGCTGCAGGCAACACAGACTGAGATAAGGATGGCAGAAAGAAGGACAAGGATGTATCTGCCTCTGTCTTACAGCCTTTTTTTAATACAATATAACCAGTACAGGAAGTTATTGAGTTCCTCCTTCAGCATCCTCGGTCGTAAAACAAATAAATGTCTTCCACTGGAGCTCCCAGTAAGGGGTGCAGTCAATATCACCTGCTTGCCTCATCACAGGGCTCAGCCTCAGGCAAGAGGACAATTAGGTTTTCCTTTCTTCCCCCTCTTCTTCTCCCTTGCTGTGTTTTAACACCGGTGCCTTTTCCAGTGGAGCAGCACTTCCCACCACAGCTCATCTCACTCGTTCCAAACTGACCTGCAGCTGATTGTTCCCCACCCCAACCAGGCAAGTACAAACCAGGCATGAAGGAAGAAGACACTGAAAGGTAGTTTTAACTTTCTCTTTCCTTGCACTTGCTCATCCTCAGAGTTTTGAGTGAGAAGTTTTGAATGTGGAGGAATATTGACAGCAGAGGCCAGCTTTGGGAAAGCCTCCTTTCTAGATGTTTCTAAACCTAGTTCAGACTGTCTCCTCATGCAGGGGAAAAGGGGAGAAAAAAAATGGTGCATGGGAAAAATTATTTAAAGCCCCTAATACCCCTGCAAGGATACAGAAATCTCTTGCTTTCCACATGTTCAAAGGTCAGGTTTTCTACATAGCACCACCCAGAAAACTACTTTCCCCAAAATCTTCCCTTAAAGGTTTCTGGATTCTGATGTTTTCTATCACATCATCTGTATCTGAGCACTGATAATGGTACTGGCAGCTCCAAAACCTTCATTCCATTCATCATTAGATTTCAGGAACAGACTCCAGAGTTTCAGCATCAACAGCTGTCACACCTTTAAACAGACTTATTGGTATCACCCAGGCGTGTTTGTGAAGGAGGCCAGGCTGGCAAAGCTGCCCTTTGCTCTGTTCTTTGTGTCTGAACAGCAAATTCCCTTTGCAGCTCCTGGGTACCTCCTGGATGTACTGACAGGGCTGTGAGCAGTGCTGGAGCCCAGGGCTGCAGGGAAATTCCTGACACATCCAAACAAGCAGCGTGAACACCGAGCAGAGCTAAGCACAGCAGGGTTTTGTTCCTTTTCCCACTCCTGTTCCAGGTATTGTAACAATGAGATCTGGATCAGGAGAGTCAAGAGAAACGTTATCAGGGATTTCAGGGAGATAATCTGTGAAAAACAAAGTTTCACCTTTTTNAACTCCAAAATATGCATTTATAACATAATCTGGTACAGGCTGCGTGGTGGCCAGAGGGCTTTGAGCCCCATGAAGGTGTACCAAGCTCTGAGGGCTGACCTGCAGTCTCCCAGAAATGGCTTTAAAATAATTGTGAGACGGCTGATCGGGTGTGCTTTGAAAAGAAAAGGGTTTTAATTAAAGAGAGAATAACAACAAAAGCCATGCACCATGCAGAGAAACCTCTGGCACCTGCTAAGACACCCCAAAAACCCCCGAGCACTTCTGTGCTCTTTCTTACCTACTTAATGCTTTAAGAAGGTTTTTTGTTTTTTGGGGGTTTTTTTGTTTGTTTCCTCTTTTTTTGTTTTGTTTTGGTTTTGTTTTTTTGTTTTGTTTTGTTTGTGTTTTTTTGTGTGTTTGGGTTTTTTTGTGTGTTTTTTTTTCGACTTGCTGCCCAATAGAAGTAGCAGCATTTCTGAGGAGCAGCTGCAGAGACCAACAGGTGCCTTTGTCCTGGCACTGGGCCACTGAGGGTGAGAGAAGAACAGAAAGTCCTGGTGCTTCTCCCTCTAAAATGTAAGGAAGGGATGTAACTGAAACCCTTTTCCTTAAACGGAAACATCTTGCTCAGGTGTGCAACAATAGCCAGCTAAAAAGCTGACATTATCATCAAAATGCTGCAGATTGCACCGGCTGAGCGAGGAACAGAAGACAAAGGCACAAATGAGGTGGCTGCAGCAGACAAAGGAGCTGCTGTACCGTTCAGCCACCCCTCCAAAGGTGACTGCCACCTGCATGTCCTGCAGCTCACCCAAGGTCTTCATCTCTGCCGTGTTCAGCCCCTCCTCCTTCCCTCGCTCCCTTCAGCACAGCCCCCTTCAAACCCTCCTTTGGGAAGGTCCTTTGTTTCCTGCTCACACCTTGGAGGCCTCACTTTGCTCCTGCCTCACATCTCTTTGCTCTGGGTGTCTTCCTGAAGGAGGGTGCCGGGCTTCATGCTCTAAAAAATTCCTGCAGCAGAGCCCTGATCACATCTTCCAGCTGACAAGATTCTGTGATTCCACAATGTGATAAATGCCAATCACTCACTTTTAGAAATTTATGAGAATTTAATAAAGAATAAAAATTGATTACAAAAATAAAATTAATACAAATAAAAGTTTAAAAAGTTTTTAGAGACAGGACAAATAAAGACAAAAATTAAGAGGAAAATACAGAGAAAATAAGGAGAGAATAAGGCAAAGAAGGTGGCCCACCGTCCTTCCTCCTTCCCGGCCCCATGCCGGTCGGGAGAAAGGCCCCTTTGGTAGAAATCTTTCCCCTTTTGAAGACCCACAACTTCATAATTATGCATGCTTCTTCCAAGACAAACTTGTTTTCTAAGAGTCTCTTGCTGAGCTCTCTTGGCGACAGGAGAGTCTTGCTTTTGTGGATTTGGGACGTCTGGTTCCTGCAAGAAGTCTTGTTTTGTGGATTCAAGGGTCTGGTCCCTGTGGGTTCTAAGAGATATGCATCTTTCTGTCTGAAGAATCCGAAGGGGGGGGGGTTTCTTTTCTGTTGTATCTTATCTCTGTGAGATATTCTCTTGAGCTAAGGAAAATATCTTACACAAACAACTTTTACTAAAACTTAATGTTAAAAACTACATTTACTATATTATTCAAATGTTAATATGGCATAACTTTTCTATTATATATGTAGTAAATATCTGCGTAGAGCTATACATGCAATATGCCTTTTTCACACACGAGATAACAGGGGCCAGCAGATACCACCAGAATCCACCACACAGTAAATGGCTCTGCCAGCCAAAATCAGTATTTTTTTTGTGCTGCAGGAGTACAAGAGTTAGACAGGTCAAACCCAAACAGGTTAATAAACCCTTTAACCAAGTGCATAGCTGGTAAAGCCCAAACAAAAAATCACCAGTTTAGGTCAATCTGAAAGCAAAAGAAGTAGGAGTAACTGAGCTACAGCATTTATTGGTAGAAGATTGCAATCTCCACATCATCACCAAAGGAAGAAAATAAACTGTGACTCCGGGTGTCTGGTACCACCTGAGCCACAAAAAAAGACCAAGATCCTCAGCAGGAGATAAGTTGTTATCACAGGCACTCCACAGGAAACAAAACGCAATCCCAACCGGTTTTCAGCAAGTTCACTTTCCTCCCAGCATCACTCCTGAAAGGAAGAGAGATCCCATTTCCCTCAGCCATGAGGCAGGATGGAGCTGTCTCTGCCTTTGGTGAGAGCATCTCATGACTGATGGGGGCTCAGCTTTATATGGGATGGCGAGATACGTCCCGATCCATCAAAGCGTTTTACAGCACAATTATAGAAACCCATTCTGTGTCTGAAAAACGCAGGGAAGTCGTTTGTCTCCTCCTGTTATCAAGCAGCAGAGGCAAGGCTCTATCTCCTTTCGTTTAGACACGCATTATCTCAGAAGCCTAAGTGCTGTATAAGCAATTTATAATAGAGAGAGCAGAAATTTCAAGATACTCCCACAGCAAGTAGCTAATCCAAGGAATAAAGGACAGGGTTTTGGTGGCACAACTAACACCTGACTCTCTGCTGTTATGTAAAGCAGGTTTTTGCTTTAAACCTGCCCGAGGGCAACAGAGCAGAGCTGTGCAGATCTGCTCACATCAGCCTCAAAGTGAGTCCAGTATTTCAGGTAGAAGACTCTTAGCCCCCTTAAGTGCCCATTGATCATTCTTAGTATCACTTATTTCAATGAGGTGATATGTTCAGAATGCAGCTGTGGTGAAATAAATATTTTTAAGTATACACTGAAGTGAAAAGTGGGAAGACCAGGGGTAAAAAACAAACCTGGATTGCAAAGACATTTCACATCTTGTGCTCCTTTCCTGTCTCTCACGTGAGTGTTGGTGCTGTGTAATCACAAGCCTTCACTCAACTAATGCCCTAAACATCCAGAATGTATTTTTTTGAAAGCAACAGAATTACAATCTCTTATGTTCATTTATGGAAATAAATCAGTCTGGCATCCTCTACAACACAGGAGCAAGGGGAGGAGTACCTTAGTCACTGTCAGGAAGTGAAAGGGGGCAAAATAATCCTGCCATAAGTCTGTAGAACTAACAGCTACAGTAAAAGAGGTACTTTATATTTCATTTATAATTCATTTCCACCTAGGACCAGGTAAAGCAAGCCCTGTAATGTCCTCTGCACATCAATGCCAAGGAGCCAGACAGCTCTGGACACTGCATGGGGCCTACAGGAATTCTGCTGAGGGAGAGAAGAGACCAAGAAATTACAAATATTAAAGGGTGCAGTTGTGCCAAGCTTTGCACAGTTCAGACGAAATCACTGGACCTACCTGGACTCACCTTCAGGCACCTGCTGGGATGAAAGGGGCAGAGAGGTTTCTCCTGTGGGATGAAAGGGGCAGAGTGGGTTTCTCCTGTGGGATGAAAGGGGCAGAGTGGGTTTCTCCTGTGGGATGAAAGGGGCACAGAAGTTTCTCCTGTGGGATGAAAGGGGCAGAGAGGTTTCCTCCTGTGGGATGAAAGGGGCAGAGTGGGTTTCTCCTGTGGGATGAAAGGGGCAGAGAGGTTTCTCCTGTGGGATGAAAGGGGCAGAGTGGGTTTTCTCTTGTGGGATGAAAGGGGCAGAGGGGTTTTCTCCTGTGGGATGAAAGGGGCAGAATGGGTTTCTCCTGTGGGATGAGAGGGGCAGAGAGGTTTCTCCTGTGGGATGAAAGGGACAGAGAGGTTTCTCCTGTGGGATGAGAGGGGCAGAGTGGTTTCTCCTGTGGGATGAGAGGGGCAGAGGGGTTTCTCCTGTGTGCTGCCAGCCCAGAGAGGCATCCTGCAGATCAAAGCTGGCTTTGTGGCTGTGGCAGGGTTGGGGTTTGGGTTCTGTGACAGGAGCTCCCTCAGCAAATACAGATAACTGGGGAGAGAGGGGATCCACCCACGGGCAAGGGGAAGGACAATCACAGATGGGCTGACTGGGAAAATGGTGGTTTAAACTCCTCAACTCAGGGGTGGGGTCCAAAGCCACAGCACCTGAGCACTCACAACCACCTGAGCTGCATTAGTGCTGCCCTGTGCCCTCCTGCATCTTTGTGTTCAGAGGGCTTTGTGATGAAGTGGGATTCAGATTTAAAAGCACCTGGTTGGTTATGGACTCAGAGAGATTGATGTTTAAATGGCATTTCAGTAAAGGACTGCTAAAGGCACCATACTAAGAACACATGCAATGTTTTCATTCCACAGTTCCACTGAAAGTTACAGAATTCTTTGTAATTTATTGAACTGATCACACACAAATGACCAGATGTTGTTATAACACAGATAATTTTTGTTCTGTTCCAGGTAAGGAATGAAAATGTGCATTTGAAACCTTAATGAATGTTGCCAGAAATTAATAAATAATACTAAACCTCTGGCCCCAGGCAGCCAGCCAGGTGTGCTCAGAACACCACCACAATGTCTGAGTAGAACAGCACAGGGAGGTGCTTTGCTGAGCTCTGTTCTACACCACAGCCACTTTTATTTATTGCATTTTAACCAGGCCTGAATGGTCTGTTTAAAACTGAGACACAGCCCCTGCATCTCCCAGCTTTAAAGATCTCCCCTTTATTCCTCAGGAGTGTTTAAGCAGCTGCACCTTTGTGGCACAAACCATACCAGGAAGTAATTAAGTGCCATAGAGTTTGAAATCCCTGAGAGAAGCCAATAAATTTAATAATAATGCTGGCTCCTGCAGCAGCTGGAATAACACATGCACAACATCAGCTATTCTGTTTTGATTGATCTTTTCTGTACCACCTAGGCAAGCCATGAAGTTTAGGCATCAAGTTGAAAGCTGTTACTTAAAACCTTTTAATGAAGACTGAACGCTCCACATTCAGCCTTTACAAACAAATAGAGGGGTTTAAATTTTTTTTTTAATAGATCTGTAGTGTTTACATGCTTAAAGAGACACATCTCACCACTTGTTCTCAGCACACTGCACATCCTGGATGATTTTCCTCAGAGATGATCTTTTCTGAGAGGCCACAGAGGTCTGTAGGCAGTGGAACATCCCTCTCCTGTTGAGGGTCCAGCCCAACAGACCTGCCAGGACCTGATGAAAAGGTTGCAGCATCTCATGATGGTGATTCAGGTAACAGAAATCCACCTGTTAACAGCAGAGTTGTACAAATACAGCCCACCAGCTTACACTACCACTCATTCACCTCTGTATATTTCTTAATTTCTGCTTAAATTCTGCTTGAATGCAGAAATAATTGAATATTATTTTCTTACATTCTTACATAGCATCCTTTGTATCTAACTTTTACAGCACATGTTTTTTGTATCAATAGGAACACAGGGATTCTTGAAGCCCATCTGCAATTACTCCAGGCATTTGTACACAGAAACTGAAGCATAACTTAAGAGACTGCCCTGGTAATCATTCCAAAGCAGAAACCAGAATCTAAGTCTCAAAAAATAAGTTTTCTACATAGGTACTGAAGTGCTGTGTAAGCTTATCTTAAATAAATACTAAATTTTATCTTCCCATCAAATGCTTTGATAGATCTGCTGTTTCTTTCCTCATCTTTAAACATTTTATTATAGATGTGCAAAGCTGTCACAGTCTTGAATGGTGTCAGCTTAAAGCACTTTGATTATAAAACACAGAGAAGGGTGTTGAAAAGGAGGCTTTGGGGTCACCAAATCCCACATCTCCCTTGAAAAAGGAAGTATTTCAAGCAGTTTATCATATCACTGGGGCATGAAAAGAGATATCTAGAGCCCAGGTTCTGTAATACAGCAGAATTGTTCCTTATCTGGTTGCAAACCTGACCCTGTCCCAAGGTTCCCTGCCTGAGAAGACATTGTTGGAGTAATTTCCAGCAGCCCAGCAGCAGCTGCAGGTCACACTGGTGATTCCCCACATCCCTGCTGCTTCCTTTCAGCCCCTGCAATGCATTTCTGCTTCCGTCCTACACAAATTCCCCCAATGTCAGGAAAAAGCATTTCCAAATAGGAGCTGAGGGCCCCTAAGAGTAGAGGAGCCACAAGAGCAGTCGGTGGTGTGGCACACAGAGCACAGCACCAGCAGCTTAGTTTGTGGCCATGGAAAAAACAGCAAAAAGTTGGGGAAGTGTCACAATTCCACAAGAATGAGCGACCCTCACACACTGAGATGTCCAAGGCAAAAAAGGGGCAGTTTATTTACAGACCTCGACATGGATAGAATTCCAACAGTGACCGTGGATTGGAGGAAGGAAATTGTCCTCTCCAACCACACTGGTCAACCCAACAGCCCATCAGTTCTCTCCTCCTCTAGAAAGGAATGCAAAACAATCATTATTGACATGAAAAGTGTGTGAGAAACTCTACCACAGAAGTAAAACATCAGAAGGCTGAAATGGACTTTAGAAAAACAGAGTGACACCGAAGACCATCAGGTGGCTGTGGAACTGAGCCAACATGAGGGCCAAGGAAAAGCTCACCTTAAGCACTTGGGAGCTGCTCTGTTGATTTAAAGCTTGCTAGCAGGAACAGGGTCCATTTGTACTGAAGATGCACTTGGGTCAATAAGCACAAATACTTAAGGCACAAATCTGGCTAAAGGGATCTCTCCAGAAGAAACAATTAAAGCCTTATTGTGTAATACCTTGGCTAAATAATCACAGAGGGGAACAATAACCTTCTTGAAATACATGGAGGATGAACACACCAAGGCGGGAGATGAGTCTTCAGGGATTCAGCTAATAGGATTAAAATTCAGAATATCAGAAACTTTAATTGTGCAACCTCCTAGACCATGGAATAATTGGTATCACCAGAGCAAAGAGTCATTTTATTAATACCACATAGACTAAGTGCTCACAGGGAGACTGAGGAGAAAAGCAGTGTGATTTACACTTTACTCGTGGTGCCATTTCTGAATAGACTTACTATAGGTCCATTATTGGATTCTTCTAAATATTTTAGAGTCATTAATTTGGAATAATTGGCGAGATTTTCAAATGATAGTACAACAAGACTTCTCTCCCAATCATCCTGTAGGAGACTGCATCTTTGGCAGAGTGTTTTCCTCACTGGGAACAAAGAGACTCCCACTTTCAAGGGTAGCTGGACTTTTCCTCCACTCAACAGCTAACCCTGAGACCTCAGGCAACCCTAGCAGGATTATGTTCCATTCCTCAGTCAAAATTAAAAGCGCATCATTTCCAGACTATATCTTGTTATGTACAGATAGATATTCCAATACAAAGCTTATTTTTAAAGATCAAATCTTTTTTGCCACATAAAATTTTATAATTGAGAGGCTCCAATAAACTGAAGGGGAGTTGTAGTTTGAATTCCAAGCCCTGGAGAAGACATTGGTTGCTCCTAGCAGGAAGTTTTACTTCTAATATACAGAGACCCTGCATCTGTTTTATATATCCTAAATTCAAACAAACTGACTGAAGTTATCTACTCTCATCCAACTTGATTAAACTCAGCACACAAATTCCACAAATCAATAGTTAATTAAAAAGACGTGGCAATTTCCACATGCTAAATTAGCCCATGCCTAGCATTCTGCATCTCCTGTTCCAGGTATGTGTTTAGCACTGGAGGAATGAAGATTACTTCAATTGCAAGTTATTTATTACCTCCTAGAAAGCTCCCTCTGTTAGCAGGCAAAAAAATAAAAAATATGCCACAACAACAGCAAAGACAAAACAAAAACGAACAAGCATCTCAAAAAAACCAGAAAACTTTACTAATTTCTGTGTGGGGAGACAAAAAGAGATGCTGCTGAGGGCAGCATCACTAATGAGATTACACATTATGTGGGATTTTTAGCCTTTTATGCCTAATGTCTCCCCCCCTCCATATGTTACAGCTGTGTTAATTATCCTAGAGTAGAAACAGCCTTGCCCTCACAGCCATGGGTGTGATAAAGAGTGAGTGAGCTGGGAAGGGTCAGTTGGAGTCTGCTGGCTGGGCTGAGAAGACCCAAGGACAGGAGGTGGTGCAAGATGCTGTTGAAGGCAGTCTTCCCTCTGATATCTTACACCTGTGCTAATTATCCTAGATTAGAAACAGCTGTGCCCTTACAGCCATGGGTGTGATAAAGGGTGAATTAACTGGTGGGGAGTCAGTTGGAGTCTGCTGGCTGGGCTGGGAGGAGGAAGGGACAGGAGGCTGTGCAAGGGACACAAAGGGTGAGCTGCTGTACATGGGACAGACAGGGTCAGGTGGCTGTGCCAGGGACGGGAAGGAGCGAGCCAGAACTGGAGCAGAAAGGGAGACAGAGCTATGTGGAGCTGCTCTTGGGAAATACAGAGAAAAGGTGTAGGAGACTTCTTGAATAACGAGATGGGGATGCTTGAAGCCTTCTGATGATTCTAAGGAAGCACCTCGAGTGCAGTGTCGATGTCGACAGCCGCATATCGACTGCGACAATTCTGAAGTTTAAAAAAATAGATCATTGCTGGTTACATCACAATAGGGGGGCATTGCAAAGCTGTATGAGGCTTGACAGGCCTGTACAATGTAGATCCATAAAGCCAAACCAGAAAATCCTATTCCTGGATTTCCTCAAGAGCTGCTCTTTGGATCTGTCCTACAGATCCAATTTGATCGGTGAGACAAAGACAAACCTCTTCAGTCACATGGGTCAGACCAGAGGGACAGCAAGAAGAAGTCCTCCTAGGGAAAGGAATGTAAACAAAGGTTACAGCTAGAAAAACGTGTCTCTTTCTTGTTTACAGAAAAGGGAAACTCTCTGGGAAAAGAGTTTCAGAAAACCAAAACATCTCAGGCACCAACCAGGGCTACATGGTAAGAAAGGGCATTTGCCCCTTCCCGTGTTGTTGGGAATCAGGGAGGTGGAACTGGCCATGTCCAGAGGAGATGTCTTACAGGACTGTGTGTACACATCAAAGCAATTCTTTTAAATATTTTTATAGTCTTTAAAGAGTCATTAATTTGGAATAATTGGCGAGATTTTCAAATGATAGTACAACAAGACTTCTCTCCCAATTATCCTGTAGGAAACTGCAAGAAATGATCTGCTTTGCAGAAGACCTCTTACAACAGACTGATTGAAATATTTCCGTCGTGAGTAACAGGAGAATTTAAATATTTCTGGGTGAATCACACCCCTTGGTTTATGGGGAAGGAGCAGGTTTGTTTAATCACCACAGGGTTTTTTGGGTTTTTTTTTGAGTCGTTACATTCCTTGTGATCCACTGAGCAGGCCTATTTGCATAACTGGGTTTTAAATGCAAATCAGATAAAGAATTTTACTAAGTGGATGATTTGTACAATACAGCCTCTAGGTCTCTTGCAGAAGTACTTTGATGAGGGAATGGTTCTTTAATTACGCCGAAGGCCGATTACCCCATTACAGCCATATTGTTTTGTGGATTGCATATAATTTTGCTGTTTCCAAAGATTCCCTGCCATAATTCTGAAGAAAATGCAAACAGCAAGCAGACACTTGAGACACATTAGGCAAGAGATGCTTTAGTGAATTCAATTTAAGCTGCAACATTAAAGTGATTTTGTTGAATAAAACATAATGCAATAATGAGCCTGTGTATGTCAACTCTGCAAAGATAATAGCTGAAAACTTAGCTTTGCTTTCCTCTTTTCCAGGCTTTTCTCTTGTTAGGCTCATTAGTCAGAGACAATGCTGCAAAGAAAAACCTCTTCTAGTATAGGCTTTATTTCATTTTAAATATATTCCCTACAATGGTATTTTACAGATGGATATAGAGTTAAAGGAATTAATTTGTGTCTGCTTCACATCAGCACTAATGAGATTACACATTATGTGGGATTTTTAGCCTTTTATGCCTAATGTTGGGGACAACATAATGTATAGATCACTCTAGATCACTCAGTGATGTTTATTGCCTTTTTAAAGAAAATTTACAAGTTTAAGCAATTGAAGGGAAATAATCTCATTTATACTTGGTACAGTTTTCTTTCTCTCTACTTTCTGGCACCCTGCTTGTCTTTACAGGTGACTGCACCAACTGTAACAGGCAATGAGCTGTTTATGTCCAGAGCAGGGTACTCATGGCACCATGGAGGCTCCCTTGGAGCTGCTCAAATCTGAATTACATGCAACTAGGCTATTTATGACTGTGAGAATATTCACCTTTACCAGAAACAAAAGAATGATTACAAGCTAATGCTAAAGAAAATTAAAATTATAAGGTTGGTTTGTTCATTTATTTATTGTATCTTGCACCTGACCTCTTCTGATTTCCAGAGCTTCAGATAGGTACAGCACAGCTACCAGGTGTTCCTTTTAATATCCACCAAAATATCTCTGATCTGCTCTTTGTAGGTGGAAAGGTGACTCCCAACACTTGTACCAGCACTGGTTTTCAGTTATGGCTGTCTTGGGCTTTCAGAGCTTATACAGCTTTTTACAGTTTTAGTGAGAGCTACCATATGGTTTGGTGACACAAAACCCTTTGCTACAGAAAACTCCTGGGATTCTCTTCTTGTAGCATACTGGCAGCATTTCAGCTTTCATTTATTCATGGAGTCATCATTTTATATGGAAAAGAAAGGTAATAAATCAAAATCTCAGCCATTCATCATTTAGAGGGGTGCCTCACCTTGTAAATTCGAATTGCCTTAATGGTTTGGCACCATTTTATTTTGTTTCCATTGAATGAAGAATAGCTAAGCAGAACAGCCAAGCTCATACATCTCCACGTGTGTGAATCAAAGGAAAAACCAAGAGTGAAATGTTTTATAAAGGCAAAACAGTGAACAGAACAAAAAGGAAACATCATTTTATAAGGTGGTGAAAAGGCAGACAATCCTTGTTGCTTGAATTTAGACATGATGAGATGTTGTGCCTTTAGGTGATAAATAAAAGCCTCAGGGCTCTGCAGGGTGGAAGTTGGGGGTGTCCCAGAGGTTTCTAGCACAGCTGTCCCTGGCAGAGCTGAGCATCTCTGTTTTGGGGGAAGATGGGTGAATTTGGTTGATGTGGAGAGTGGCTTTGTCCTTGCTGCAATTTGGTCCCCAAACTCTTCCTAATCTATTCCCACACTGCAGGAACAACAGGGGAACAGCAATCCTAAATGAGTTTTAGAGCTGATCAGAGCTGTCTTGCAGCCTTGTCTGCTTTTATCTCCAGTTCTCGTCTGCTTTTATCTCCAGTTCTCATCTCCTCACAAGGCCCTTTTCTTTGCTCTTTGGGTCTACAGAGTTATTTCCACTCAAAAAAAAAGAGAGGGAAAAAAAAAAAAA
>VWYO01024759.1:70865-84330 GCA_013400275.1 Rhadina sibilatrix
AAAAAAAAAAAAAAAAAAAAAAAAAAAGAGGCCATTTACATTCTGGGTTACTGAGAATGACTTTATACCCCAGTTGGAGCAATAGGAAAAAGATTATGAATTGCAAGGGGAATTCTTAGGTTCTGCTAATTAAAAGAATGAAGCTATAGCACAAGAAATGATTTGCACTGCTAAGTGAAAGTTGTAGAAGTGACAGCAGATATGTTACTTCAGGGGAGAAATCAATGAGTGGAGCTCCATTCTCCTTTCCCTGTACCTGAATCCCTGGTGAGGACTGCAGAGCTGGGGGAGAAGCACTCCCTCTTGATCCAGAAAATGCTACATTTTCCCAAGGTGAAGAAGGAAGGGAGACTTTTCAATCAGGTGTGTTTAGCACTGGAAGGTTTAACCTAGGCTGCTGTCTGTGGCACCAGCTCCCCTGTGCTCCTTCCCTCAGATGGCAGCAGGGAAGAAACCTCAGCCATGGAAAAATAAAAGGGTGAGACCTGGGCATTAACCCCTCTCAACAAAGCACTGCAAAGGCTGCTCTGTCTCCTGCCTTGCACCAGTTTGCATTTCCTGGCTCTTCCTTTCTCACTGAGCAGTTCTGAGAACCCTGGTGCTGTTGGCATCCAGAGCAGAGCAGTTGTGGTTGTTGCTCACACAGTGGCTTCAGCTGGGACCAGAAATGGGGCAGGGACGTGGCCTTGGCTCATCCCTGTGAGCCCTGCCTGCTCCTGTGTGACCCTTGGCACTTGTGTCATCCCTGAACTGTTCTACTGAGGTAGCCCCAGCCCAAAGAGTATTCCTTGTGCTTTGGTGGATGATGGTTTAGGCCTCCTGAGGAGTTATAAATTAATCCACTTTTTCCTTCTTCTGCCATCTAACTGACTCATCTAACAGTGCCCTTTATTTGTACTCATAGTTTCTTAATTTTTCAATTTTTAGACCATTTTCCAGTATTTAAGACAGTTCTAAGCTGCTTTCAGAGATCTTTGCAGCTTTACTGAGCACTTCTGATATCCAGGTTAAAATATGGGGCCCAAAAATGAACAAACAGTACAAAACTAAGGCTGCTGGAGTGTCCTCCCTTCTGGTGAAGGAAACATAGACTGCAATCTGTACTAATGAAGCAATAGCAACACCCTGGAGAACTTTTTTCACAATATCCACAAATTGTTATTTTTCTTTCTCTCAGTTCATTCACCCTATGGAAAAGGCACTGGCAATGGCAGCAGCATGTGTGAATGTCTTCAAGCTTTTGTGTGCTTTGCTGCTTCACCTGTGAACCAAAATCTTTACTACTTATCACCAACAAAACTGACTCTCCACAAGATTTAAAAATCTGATATTAAATAGAAAAAAAAAAAAAAAAAAAAAAAAAAAAAAAAAAGCCAACAAAACTCTCCAAATTAAGTTTGAAGGAAACCAAGGGTTCAAAAGGAATCAATCACATCTGTGAAAGCAGAAAATGGGCTGCAGTTTGTTAAATAATTATTTTTTTGTAGAAGGGACTCTCAAACGAGAGGGATCCAGGGGCTGTTAGTATTCTTCAGCAATATGCAGGACTTGGCAGACAATACAGACTTTTTAGAGACTGATTATGCATTCTGTTTTTATTGGTGCCATGTCTGTAATATTTGTTTGTCCCCAGCTGATGCTGTGGTACGTGACATAAAAAATAAATGTGTGAATAATTTAGAAAAGTACTCAGATGTCACCAAAGTGCATTGCTCTGATGATGTAATATGCACAAGGGCCTTGGATAATAAAAATAGATTACATATTATAATAGATCATATATAATAATAAATTAGAGTGGAAAATATCAGAAGGATACATTTTGTTGTGTATTTGGTGCTGCATTTCTAGAACACTGGTCAATGTAAACACCTTAAGATGCAAAGGAAATTTTCCAAGTAAAAGCACTCTGAGGACCTAGTAAACTTGAATGAACTTTATGTTAAAGATCACTGAATTCCTGTATTGTCTTTGAGGGTTCACTTAGACATCTCCTGAAACCTTCCATCAGGGAGGTGAAATTCTGTTTGTAAGTCAGCAGAGACGGAGACAGATGATTATTCATAATCAGGACCACAATTAAAAAAAAATCCCTGTTATCAACCATACTTTAAAATGTAAATAAAGCACTAGAGTGATTTCAGTCCTGCATCTCCACTGAGTAGTTGCTGTCACTCAGAACAGTAGGAAGAGAAGGGATTTCACTCTTGGACTATTGATTGCAATGGAATTATTATTTGAGGTGAAAACCTGGCTGGATACAGAAAAAGTTCTGCTGGGACAAAATCTGAAGCTTCTTGCAGGGAGGTTCCTAAGAGTTTCCTTCCTGGTTCTTTCCACTTCGAGCCATAGGAAAGAGGCTCAGTCAGAGAAAGTGGCACAATCAGAGACACCCGTTCAGAACTTCTGAGAGGGGCTAAGCAGAAGATGGCCAGAGAAATCACAGAACTTTAGAGCCTTTGTCTAGGCTAAATTTAATCAGAAAATGTCACAACATTTCTCTGTGCGTTGTTCCTTGTACCTCTGGAGAAGAAACCGTGATCCTTTCATGAATGATTCAAGGTGGCTGAGGCTATTTTGAATCAGATCAATGAAAATTGACACTTTGCCCCTTTGGCAATTCAGGCTTTGCTCAAAGAGAAGTTAAGGTTGCCTGAACTTTTCTTCTTCTGTGCAAATGTGAAGAAAATTATCAGGCTCCTTGAACAGAAGCCTGAGACAGAACTATGGGTTAGTTTTTATTAATTTCCACTAACTTGAATATCATAATTTAGTGTGTTCTTGCTCACGTGGAGGGATGAGGAATCGTGATGCTTATTTTGGGATATTTTGGCTGTGTAAAGTGTGGGCTTGTGCTGTAGGGTTCTAACAGAGTGATGGTTTGGGCACCTTTTCTCTCTTCCCTTCCCTTCTCCCCCTTTAATTGCGTGTGCAGTGTCTCACCTCCAGTCACCAGGGCAGACTGGTGCCAGCAGGGTCTGATGGATTCATTTAACTGGAGCAGAAACTCACCCACTGTGCACAGGCAAGAATAAAAGCACCAGATATGGTTGAACTTCAGCTCTTGCCCCATGGCAGAAAATTTCATCCCCATTCAGGGAGTCCTGATCCTCCCAAACTTCAGTGGTGTGCAGCAAAATGGCATCCCAGGGGCTGGGGAGCACTGGAAGCTGAAATCAATGAACAGCAGCAGCAGAGAGCCCAAGCCAAAGTTCTTTGAGCAACAGGTGTTGGAGAGTAGGGGCAGTGACAAGGACATTCCTGCCTCAGCAGCAGCAGGTAAGGGAATGGAAACTCTCCTAAGGGAAACCCTTCATGATCCAGACAGTTTGTGCTGGTCAGATGTACGTGAGCTGATGTAACAGACTGAAAGAGGAAATACTGTAATTCTTAACTGATTTGGTAGAACGAATGGGCTTTCTTTTAAGTACATCTTTTAAACTGTCTAGAGTATAATTTTGAGTGCCAGAGGGATTATTCTCACTGATCACAGTTATTTTACCTGACTTATTTCCTTTCTACTCTACAGTTTAATTCCTGAAACCATCTTCAGCACAACCAGGGTTTGCTTCTTTAAAATTCTTCTCTCCTCATCCTCAGTCCCAATGAGAACTAAGCAGAAGCATTTCTTGAGTTTATTTCCATATTTACCTGCCAATATCTGACCTTCAGGCCAGACACAGAATTTTGACAATAAAGGATGGTTTCTGCTAAAACACCCAAACACAAGAATATTCAGATATCCCTATGCACCCTCCTGCATCTGCTCTGGGTGGTCTTACATGGCTTTGGAGCCTTTGTTTTTAAATTACTCTATAAAATAGCAATCTGTTCTCACCAGGGGAGTCCCAGTGGATATTATACATTGCTTTAATATTGAAAGCTATCCTGATTTTAGTTGCTGAAAATCAGAGAAGTAACCCTGATTATTATGGGCACGTTTTGCATTTACAGAGGCTTCCAAGTGCTCTGGAACTGCAGATAATAAGACACCTGTGAATCAAAACTCAGCACTTGTGATCTCACAATGATCCCTCCAGCCCCAGGCTGTAAGCCCAGGTGGGAGAGGTTTTTCCTGGGCTGACCACTGCAACTCCACTGAGTTTGGCTGTGTTTGGAAAGAGCCAGAGCATGTAATTCATGCTCTAGAAAATGACACGAAGTAGAAGAGATGAACTTCAGAAAAACAAACTAATAAGTACTTCCCATGTTAGCATCACTGAAAATAAGCAGGTTTAAAAAAAAAAAGGAGATGATTAAGAAAAGAAACATGATTTATAGTAAGAGTTGTCCCGTAGCAGAATGCTTGCACATATTTTCTGGACTCCAGGAGGCTTTTAATACAGCAATTTGGCTCCTACACCTGTATAAATATTTCAAAGCATGCTTACTTCTTTCCTGTTAACTCAATTTTTCTTCAAATCCTTCTAGATCTCATTTATTTTAACTTACACTTTCTCCTTATTTCCACACTTCTGGAAAATCTAATGTGGAATTCATGAAAAGCAATAGCTGTATACCCAGCAAAACATTGAGAAACATCTCACCTCACAGGAAGAAAAATATTCTTTGATAATTGGAGTTTTGTTGTGTCTTTGCACTGTGCTTGGGTGTTTGAAATATTTAAATATTCATCCATACTTTTTTCAAACACAGAATTACTAATCCTCACTAGAACACACATTAGTTTTGGGGGTTTTTTCCCCAAAATTAAGGCTCCCAGATTATCTTCTTGCACTGAATTGCAGGATGTACTTCCTAGAGATTGCCATAATACAATCTAACGATTAAAAGTGCTTTATTTTGTTTCTCTTAGTTATACTGATTCTGAAAAAAAAATAAAAAATAACAAGAACAAAACCCCAAACCCAAACAATCCAGCACTTTTTTTCAGTTACACTAGGCTTGCTAGAGTTATGATTCAAGAAAACATATCAGAAATCAAGTGATCTTAAGAAATAAGAGGGCTCCTTTATTTGTTTAACCTCATGGGCAGGTTTAATAGCATGCCTGTTTCTCGAAAATGATTTTTTTTTTCTGGATGAGCTGGGGATAGGTCTCACCAGGTCTAAGAGAAATGCATTTACCAGTGTGTATTACAGCTTCCAAGGGTTTTGTTTTCGAAGGCAAATTATCCTTGACAAGATAAGGTGCCTACAGCCATTTTGTGGAGCAACAGTGACATTTAGTGGTGACTGAAACAATTTCTAAATTTTGTTGATCCTTTAATGACCCCGGGAACATTCAACAGATGTTGTCACCAGCACTGAAATTTACTCTTAATCTTCCCTTCCTTCTCTCCCCATTCTTTTGTATACTGTAATGCAGTGTTTGTAAGGGGGTAAAAAGCTCTATTTCTACCATAAATCAACACAGATATTTTAAAAACAAAACCTCTATGAGGATCTTCGTTGAAAATCAACTCTTTTGCATATCATGATAAAACATTTAATAATCAGAGAAATTTTTCCTCGTTTGAGAATCAGACTAAAGCAGTGCATGGTGCAGATCAGAGTGCAAGGATTAGATTTCCCTTATTTGCCTTAATTTTTCACTTATTATGTCAGCATTCTGGCATTAGGCTTGGATCATTTGTTTGTGGTTTTGCTTTGACTCCTAAGCAAGAAGGAACTTGCTCCTTCAAAGTCCATCTTTCCTGTTTGATAGCAAGTCCCTTTGGGGATGCAGGTTTAGACCATGTCTGCAGAGCTCTGCAGGCTGAGCTGGAGGATGAGCAGGGCTGGAGTTCTGCTGGCTGGGCTGCCCTGCTCTGACACCACGGGCAAATCCCTTCACAAACATCATTTCTCCTGCAGCAAAACCCAAAGCCGTGGCTCAGCCCCTCAGCAGAGTGAGCAGCCAGCTCTTACAACCCCCACAGCAGTGCAAAGGGAGTCATGCTGCCTTAAAACAGCTTCCTTCTGATGTAGGTTTTAGAAAAACTTCAGCAGAATGCCAAGAGTGGAAATGGTCAGCACTGAGTGGGTGCAGCCAAAGGTTCCAACACCAGAAGAACATTTTGGGACTTACACACCATTTAACTCCCATTTAAGTCCCATTTTGGGACTTAAACTCCCGTTTCCTGGGGAAATTCCAGCCTCTGAGTTCAGCATCCCCCTAACCTTGTTATCCCTCAGAAATACTTGTGGGTGCATCTCCATGTATGGTGAGGTGTAAATCCACCTCACTGCTCATACAGAAGCAGCTCCTGTGAAGGTTCATTGACTATTGCATGTGAAATTGGGCCTTTGAACTCCTTTGAGATTTTAAGAATGAGAGAAATGAGTGATTCTTCTAGGTTTTTTCACCCTGATTTCAGGGACTCCACCTATAATAAGAAGAGAGATCAGATTTGGCAATGATCATATGAACCTAGAAGGGCTTTTGGCCCTGTTTTCAAACAGAATTATTTAGCTTAGTGTCACACACAACACAAAGAACTGACACACACAATATGTGATGTCCAAGGCAGAAAAGAGGAGGTTTATTTACAGCTTCAACATTTATTGAATTCCAGCAGTGNTGATGGTGAGAAGGGTCCAGGCTTCCTCCAGGAACTGGGCAAAGCCAGATGCCTTTGTGTTCCTGTGTCTCATTTTTTATCCAGGTAGGAATGTTTGGCTCCCCTCACTGGGTGGAGCATCTCACAATGGGATGATGGAAGGATGTGTTAGTTTGGGGAGGTGTTAATGGTCCATTAGCAGAAAATATCCCCCTGGGGGGAGGAAGGTGGTGAAAGAGATAAGAAACACTGCCCCACCTGGTTTTAACAGCTGATCCATTACCAGAAGGCATCCATTCCCCCCCACCCCTCCTCCCAGAGTCACAAGAGACAAAGAAAAACATCTCCCCAACTGCTCTGAACAAGTGAAATAGAATATACATCCCTGGCTCCACAACCCAAGACAGGGACAGAGGAGAGCAGCAAAAACCCAGACAACAGCTTAGCCCATTGACAAGGTCTACACATCTACTGATGTGTGAACTCCAGTGTGCACCCAGCGTCCCGTGCTGGATCTCCAGTGCTCATAGAGAACATGCTTGTTGGAAGAGCAAAGGAGAAAATCAGGCACCCAGGTAATGTCATTTCCAGCACAGCAGCAGCAGCTCGTGTACTCATCCTGTCCATATCACAGGCTGCCATTCAGTGGAAGCAGGACATTAATATCTACAGGATTGGAAGCACTGGAAGGGTAGAGATCAGGGACTTGAGGGAGAGTTGGATGGATAAAAGAGGGCATTTTGATTTTTGTCTAATGGGAAATTTTTTGTCCCATGGGAAAAGGGATGTGACTGCCTCTTCCTGAGTCCTTATTTAAGTGAGCACTTCATTCCTTGAGACCCAAAAAGCAAATATTTGCAGTTAGTGTCTCAGTTTGGAGAAAGCTCCAGGATACCTTTATGCCCAAACCTATAAACCCCTGTGAAAACACAGCACTGCAGCTTTTCCAGCCATGTACTTGAGTTAACATTCAAAACTCCTGAATTTAAAGAGCTGCTTTAAGGGTCCATTGTCTGTCCTGACCAAACTTCTTCCCTTTAAAGGGTTTTAAAAATGCTTTCTAGATATACAGCAATGAGCTACTCTCAGGTAGCACAATAATTTCTCTTGAAAGAACCCAGCACTGTGTTTTATTACAGTGCTTCTCCCTCTTTTAATTTATTTTCTTGTGTCAGCCTTGTCCCCAGCTCGTGGTGCCACTGAAGTTCAGGACAGGGACCCCTGGTGTGGCCAGGTCATTTCCCAGCAGCAGAAACCTCACAGCTCATTTATGCTGATCCATAAATTCCCTGAACTTTTCTTTGCCCAAATAACCAGTCAGTTGCAGGATCTGAATCACTCCACTCCCAGCCAGCTCAGACAAATTATCCCTCCAGCTGCTTCCCAGCAGCACTGCAGTCACCAATGTCTCCAAAAAGAGATGAGTTTGGAACCATGAGGACATATTTTCCAAGAGGGAAAAAAAAAAAAAAAAAAAAAAAAAAGGAGGGTTGGTTGGTTGCTGGGTTTATATTTGTTTTTATTTATGAAAGAACAAAAATAATATTCAGTTAAGCAAAGGTCTCCAGATTCTCAGATGTGCAGGAGCAGCACAATCAAAAATCCACACATTTTCTCCTTCTTTCCATCATCTCCCTTCTTCCTTTCATTTCTTCCTTCCTTTGCTTTCTACCCCCTCTCCTCCCTTTCCTCCTTTCCAGCCTTCCTCTCAACTCCCTTCTCCCCCCATCCCTACCTCTGTTCCTTCCTGCACCCCTTCCCACCTCCCTTTTCTTTCTCCTCTCCATCCTTGGGACAGACTGAGAGGCCTCAGAACACTTCCCAAGCCTGGGAATGTTTTCCTTCCATGGCAGAAGGATGTTCTCTGGAACACCTTGCAAGTCATCTTTTCCCTTCTGGCTCCTCATTGTCCCAACCTCCTGTTGCTTTTATCCAATATCTGTACTGATAACCAGAAGGTGCCTCTTGTGGTGAGTGGGTTTATAATTATTGTGAAAATCATGAGGTCCAAGAGGAAAACGTGGATGTGTTTAACAGTATCAGCAACAGGACCATGTGCTTCTGGCTGGGAAGCAAAAGAAAGATTTGCAGAAGAAAGGCAAAACTTACTTGTCAATGGGAAAAAAACACCAATTTTTTTCTCTTGTTGTACCAAGAAATTATAAATCAGGCCACTCAGAAGTTTGAACAATTGCTCAGAGCTGTGTGGCATATCTGGCTCTTCACCAGGTTGTTCCCTGTTTCCAGTCCTGGGAATGGCAGCCACATGCTGCCTCCCAAAATGTGGTTTTCCCTTCCCTCCACTCCCCCACAGTGGTTTTGCAATGCAGGTAAATCCTTAAGCAAGGGCTCTGCACCAACAGCAAAGGTCATGGAGAAGCCTCCAGAAGACAGAACTACACACACTGGTCAGATTTGCAGTCCCCTAATCAGAGGGGATTTCTCCCTCAGTGACGTGGTCCAGATAAAATATTTTTCTGTATTTTTCACATTTGTTTAGGTTCTTCCACAGATTGGAATCTTAAGCATATCACAATACACATATAAATAAATAATCAGTTATTATAAATGTTTTAACATCCACCAGGATATCTACATATAACAGAGGATATCACAGGGAGTTACATAAAACCCAGTTGCTGCTCAAATAACTGAAACCTTTCCTCTTCAGTTGTCACCTGTATCTTCTCTTTTCTGTTCCTTCAGTCCATTTTCCTTGGAAATAACCTGACATGATCAGCCCAAACTGAATTAGGTGTGGATTCCACAGCAATTCCCAGCGTACTGGTGCAACTCCTGGCCTGAATAACCTGAAATGCAAGGCAAGAATTGCAAAACAAAGTTAATCAGACACATGTTTATCTTTAAAAACACATGCTTAGTATCTTTTATCTTTAGAAACACATTCTTAATAACATTAACATATTACTCAGAGACCAAATCAGAACGATAATTGATAAGGAAAAGTTATGAAAATGCTTGTTTTAGCAATTTCAAAAAGACCTGTAAAACTGGTGCAGTTCTGAAAGCAGAACAGTACAGCAGAAAGAGTTCATTTTATCTCTATAAAACCATGGATTTGCAGAACAGGGGGAAATGTCAGAAGGTGTTTTGCCACTTGTATTGCTGCTGTAATCTAAATAATCACCTCTATCCCAAGCCTGCTGCTTTGCACCCCTCGGCCCTCTCTGTGCACCACCTGCAGCTTCCACCTCGAGTTTTCTTTGCACACACCACATTTGGTGGCTGTAATTAAGGTTGGAAATATAATACAGTGTTATCACAGTTTTCACTTTGGAACCTTGCTGATAACTCAGGGCAGCTGCAATCCTCATTGTTATGGCAGACCCACTCCCCCTTTCACTGCTAATCACTGATTAATTAGGAAATGGGCCTGCATTCATCTTCCCCACCCTTGATAATGAAAAGTTGTCTGACTCACAGACAGGGAGAAATCTTTGGAAAGCAAAACTTCTGGCTGTGGACTTGATTCCAGTAAATTTCATGCAAACTGCGTGAAAACTCATTCTGTGCATCTGTTTGAGTAATAAAGTGAATGGTGTGAGGCACAATTCTTGCACATCATACAGGCTTTGAGATCCTTCTCAGCTTATGTCTGAATATTTCATCAAAATATTTAATCAAAATTCATCCCCATGTTTATGGCACCACAAGAACAACCTAATGAAGAACCAGATATAATTCTGAGCGATAGTTTAAACTTCTGAGTGGCCTGATTTATAATTTCTTGGTACAACAAGAGAAAAAAAATGGTGTTTTTTTCCCATTGACAAGTAAATTTTGCCTTTCTTCTGCAAATCTTTCTTTTGCTTCCCAGCCAGAAGCACATGGTCCTGTTGCTGATACTGTTAAACACATCCACGTTTTCCTCTTGGACCTCATGATTTTCACAATAACAATAAACCCACTCACCACAAGAGGCACCTTCTGGTTATCAGCACAGATATTGGATAAAAGCAACAGGAGGTTGGGACAATGAGGAGCCAGAAGGGAAAAGATGACTTGCAAGGTGTTCCAGAGAACATCCTTCTGCCATGGAAGGAAAACATTCCCAGGCTTGGGAAGTGTTCTGAGGCCTCTCAGTCTGTCCCAAGGATGGAGAGGAGAAAGAAAAGGGAGGTGGGAAGGGGTGCAGGAAGGAACAGAGGTAGGGATGGGGGGAGAAGGGAGTTGAGAGGAAGGCTGGAAAGGAGGAAAGGGAAGAGAGGGGGTAGAAAGCAAAGGAAGGAAGAAATGAAAGGAAGAAGGGAAATGATGGAAAGGAGAAAATGTGTGGATTTTTGATTGTGCTGCTCCTGCACATCTGAGAATCTGGAGACCTTTGCTTAACTGAATATTATTTTTGTTCTTTCATAGATCAAGAAAAAACACCCTTTCTTTCCTTGGAAAATGTGTACTAAACAAGTTTTGACAGATCCCTTTTGTTCACCACTGAAAGCAGAAGTCATGTACTTGACATTAATTTTTAAGAACTAAAAGCCCCTTCTAATTTGGCAAATTGTGGGGAGGAGGTAGCAGTTTAGAAGGGAGGTTTCTAATATTTGCTTTCATCAGAGCTAAAAGCATTTGGTGGGATTTGGTGGGATTTTGCCTTTGCTTTCATGAACTGCACCGTCCATCTTTCATTTCATTCAAATGACCTTTTGCAGGACATGAGGAGCTTCCCCCCAAACTTTGCCTTTTCCTTGGCCTCTGAAGGACCCAGCCTGGAGCACAAAGGGAGCTGCTGCTGCTGCAGCCCTGCAGCCTGGGCTGCTTTGGGTTCTCAGCTCTCAGGGCTGCATCCAGATGAAAATCCTGCCTTCACTCCAGGTGAGGTGGAAAGCAGTGGACTCTGCAAGATGGAAAAACCATGGGATACCTGTGCCTGCACCAAATCAGACCTGGAAACAATTTCTTGCTCACAGCCAACTCAGCCACCAGAAGAGTGTTACTGGAGATAAATTGCAGGACACAGGTTCCTTCCATCAGCCTAGAGATGCCAGTCCTTTGTGCAAGGATGCCATAGGGATATGAGGAAACCTTCCTGGTGCTTGGGAGCATCAGGATTTATCTAGTTTGGGGCTGAGCAGAGCAATGAGCATTTACAGCTGTATGGAAAAACCCAACACATCCTCTTTCCTCTTGCCCAGGCCTCTGTTTAAGCCCTGTAATCTCTCAGGGAGTGAAGCAGAGTTACCCCATGCAGCAGAGAGCTGCACAGACCTGCTCAGAGCTGCTGGCAGCAATTCCCTGGGCACTCCCTGCAGCTGCACCCTCCCAAACAACATCTGTGCCTCTCTGGCACTCTGCAGGCAGGCAGCAGGAGTTTCACACTGCCCTGGAGTCTCCACTGGCTGCCCACCATGGCTGGCTCAGAAAAGGTTCCCTGGCTGGAGGGGGAAACTCCTCAGAGGTGTAACGGGGTGTGAACATGGGGAAAACCTCAGCAAAATGCCACCAGAGCTCTTCTGCTTCTTCCTCTGCACTCTGAGTGCACCAAACCTCGCAGGTAAATGGCTGAAAGATCTTCACTGAGTCGAGCCACAAGACAGAGAGGCTGTGAGTAACAAAGTTTTTTGTCCTTTTGTTCAATATGCCCCGGCAGCGCTTGAGCCAAAGGAGTACTAGGTCAGGTAATCTTGAATTTTAATTCTTTTTTCTAAAATGAGTGTTAGAATAAGCACATGAAAAAGGCAACCTGTAAATTCCATTCTGCAGGTCATTTCTGAGCTCTAAAGGGAAATGTCAGATTGAAGGAATTGAAGTAATGCTGTATTTGTCTCTGCTCTTTTGCTGTCCTGTGAGAAGCTGAACTCTCAAGTCTTCAGTGCTGATCACTCTGGGCAGAGGGATGCTCTGGCTATGGAGTGGATGCAGGGTCAGAAAGGAAGGCTATAAAGTGCTAATTAACAGCTCAAATTGCTTCTCTGAGGGTCTCCTTCACCCTGGAAGGAGGCTGTGCAACTGGTAATCTGCTTCTCCAAATAACTGCTACATGCCAGGCCCATCTCGGAGGAGCTTGGTCTCAGATCTGCTGACTGCATTCCTGAAATGTTTGCAGTGTCAGCCCTCTACAAAGCAAACACCCTAATGTGCTGGGGTTTTCCCTGGTCCAGGTTTCCTACTTGTGCCATTTTAGGTTGTGCCAACAACATTCTGGTTGTCTTGTGCTCCATTTGTTTTGTTTTTTTTTTTTCCCATTTTACATCTGCCTCGTTATTTATAGTTCTTAGATGCTAAGGACAGGACCCAGTGACAGCATCAAGTGGTTTATGATGGGAAAGTTTATTTTGTGCAATAGGGGTGATTATGACAAATGTGTTTTAAAAGATGACAGAGCTGGGCAACTATTCTTTAAAGATATGTGGGGTTGTTTTTGCTGTGTTTTTGCTGAGGGCCTGGCTACCTGAGTGCTGTTTCCAGGCAGGAGCACTGCTGCCTGTGTGGGCAGTGACTGCCAGCCTCTCACACTGTGACAGAGTGTAGGAGGGAAAGCTGGGATAACTTACACTGTGTCTGCCATTCTCCTGGCCTCGACCTGAAAATACAGAAATTCATGTCCCAGTCTCCTTTCTGAGCAGAGAACATTCATCTGGTGGAGTGTTTATGGCCTGGGCTGCCCCTGTGGCTGTGCAGAGCAGACACCAGGTCAGAAGACAGCGTGTGCCTGTCTAGCCCGAGTCTGGGGTTTGATCTGGGGTGCTGGGGGCCAGCCAAGGGGGATGTGCCAGGGTCCTGCCTTTTGTTGTGAGCTTGTGTAATCAGCAGATGAGGGAGGGATGTCCCCAGAGCCTGCAGGTCGGAGTTCTAGCCAGAGAGATTTTATTATAATAATTTATTTAATATTCATACATATATAAATAAGGAATATAATATAATATAATATAATAGAATAGAATAGAATAGAATAGAATAGAATAGAATAGAATATGACATGACATGACATGACATAACATAACA
>VWYO01024763.1:0-16565 GCA_013400275.1 Rhadina sibilatrix
AAATATAAAATAATAATATTCTCACAGGAAAAGAAAGTAATAAATTCTGTTTCTGTTACTTGGATAGAAAGCATTATATGGTAAAATCTGCTGCTAAAATAAGCTTGTTAATGAACATGTGTATCAATTATGTAACTTCTGCACTCATTACAGTTTTGAAGATTTAGCCTTCAAAACAAAATGCGTTTGATTTTATATGCATTAATAACCTTCCAAGTGACAGGTAAGCATGAATGTAAATGAAATTGAACATTTTTTTAACATTTATTTTTAGATCAAAAGCTACCAGAGATGATAAACACTTGCTCATCAAATGTAGCTTAGATGTCTCTGTGGTTTACACCAGAGAGTGAAAACTGTAAATAAAACTGGTCTTGCAAGGAGTTAAAGGACATCAGACAGAGTCTTTTGGGGTTTAGATGGTGGATCTGTCTCTTTGAAAAGGTTTCAGGTTCTTAGGCAGCACATGGAGCTGGGTTTGTATCTCTCAGTAGACAGATCTCAGTTAGTCCATTACAATCACTAAACAGCCCTCTGCACTGTATAGAAGTGCTATTAAAAAGAAAAAGCAGAAAACTTCTTAGTGCAACCTCTTCTGCAGCTTAATGGCTTAAGGAAGGGTTTTTTTTCTGTGTGTACTGGTCCTGAACATTTGCTTAATAATTTTCTTTCCATCCCGGTCCTACAGGCAGGAATGGCAAAAAGTGCATTTCTGTTTCTGGTACCTCTGTAATGAAGGAAATGTGTTGTTCCCAAGGCAATGATCTGCCTTGTTTGGTTTTAATGTTTTAGATAATCAAATATCTGTGAAAGACATTCAATACAGTCATTTGTGATCAGTCTTCCAGTCATAGAAAAGCATGGGGAAAGGTTTTTCTACGGAGCTTGAACTAGAAAATTCAATTTAGTGCCCATTCCTTTGTTGCAGTGTTATCATCAGGTACGTTGTTCTGCACAGGGCCAGAAAAAACAGGGTTTGATATCCAGTTAGTGTTACCTGGGTGAGTGAGCAGCTACCATTTGTAAAAGTTGGCTTTGTTCACAGCAGAGGAAGGACCAGTACCTTATTTCTTACAACACAAGGCAACTGAAGCTTAAGTGCTGCTTTTGGTATTTGAAAAAAAAAAAAAAATAGAATACCATTATCATTGTGACCTCTGAACCCAAGTCCTATGCTGTAATGATTGGTTTAAAAGAAAATTTTTCACAAATGAGTATTGGGGTTTGAAGCTGCAAATAGTGCCATCTTTGCTTCTTGTTAATGACCAGCATAGGAATTATTTCACTGTAATATCCAGAAGCTGCTAAAACTCGAATCCATTGAGATTCACAATTATCATTAATGGAATAGAATATTTTCAGGATGGTGGAAAATAGCCAGGCTTTAATAAAATATTAATGGGCAGAAACCCTGGATTAAATATTCATCTTTGTGCCTTTGGAGGTTATATTCTATGGCTCCCCTACAGCCCATCAGTAAATAATGATCTAGTGGCAAAACCTTCTGGGACATAAGTATAGCTTAGTGCAGAATTGCTTTGTAAAGTTAAATCATAGCATTTACATATTTTCTATTTTGTAGAGTAATTACATTGTTTACATGGAGGGAAAAAAAAAAAAAAAAAAAGTCAAGGCAGTACTGATAGTCAACTAAATTGCATCAGTAGAGGTAAATTACCAAAGTTGAGCTGGAGGCATTTTCAGAGTGTGCTTCCATCAATGCAAATGAGATCTGTCTGTAGAGCTCCTTGGCACTCTGGGTGCTTGTCTTGTGGAACATCACCGGCCAGCATCTCTGTCAAAGGGAGCTCTGCAACCTGAAGGAGAAGAGAAAGAGGCTTCCATGTGTGTCTCATACTGGTAATCATAATAGAGACATTTTAGTATTGCCAAATTGTGAAGGGGTAACTGAATTTCCCCTGGAAATAAAGATGCAGGAATTTCTCTGATGCAGACCTGATGGAAAGTGAGGAGTTAAAATTGGTTAGTAATGTGAAGTCAAGGCTTGGATAGCCCTATTTTTTTTTATTTTTTTTTTTTTAATAAAAAGGATCTTGATTTAAAATTGGTCTTTCATTTAATAAGAAAACATTCATAATGACATTGCAGCATCTCATGAGAGTGGCACTTGAGCCAAAGACTTTGAAACATGTGGAGAACACGGATAAATAGCAATTTAAATAAGGCTTTTAACATGAGCTGTGGCCTTGGGGAAAATGTAGGCAGCTGGACTACAACTCATAACTTACTTTTCATCTTATTACTACTTACCTATTTTGTTAGGAAAAAAAAAATTACCAAAGTGAACACTACACCAAGACATTTCTTGGTGTCAAAGGTTGTCTCGGTGTCTTTGGTGTCAAAGATTACACGATTCATTTATGTTTAAAAATCAAAGAGCATAGTGACATGGATGACTTTAGAAATTAAAGCAGTTTCTTATCCAGCCACAAGTATGGACTAAAAAAACTTGTGAAGTTATTTAATTTGAAGTGTAATTAAATTTCTGCCTTTTCTGATTCTTTTTCATGGATAATATTGATTGTAACTGGTTGCTAATGTAATGTGGAACAGGGAAGATTCCAGCTCCTCAAAACTAAAGATGCTGCATCTTTCCAAACCATAACAGTTCATGAAAACCAAGTCCTCACAGAAGCTAAAGGCATATACACATGGTTTCCAGTAGGATTCTGGTACACTTGAGAAAAGAAAAGTGGGCAGATAGGGAAAAGGAGATGCTTTTCTCCTTTGACTTGCAAACATACTAAATCACTGTTTCATTTTCTTGCACGAATTTCAATGGCATGCAAATTGTAAATGACAAGAATCTGAGGGAGATCTGAATGGATGGATGTCTGCTGTTTGTTTTGTTTGTATTCCGGCTTGGGATTTTGTGAGAGTGGAGAAATCTTTTTTGTTTGAAAATTGTAAGTCTCAAGAGGCTTAACAGAGTTGGAGCTTTATTATGCTAAATGGCTGCTTCTGTATTTCTGTGCTCTGCTTAATGATATTCAGGAAATATTCTTCTTTCCCAGGAAATTCATTGAACATTCTCTTACAGGGTTTAGCTTATTTAACAAGTTAAGTGAGGATCTCCCTTATTTGTGTACATTAAACAAACAAAAAATCAATATAAGGAGGTAACAACAGGTTTTGCTTTTTAAGATTTGCTTAAAAATGACTGGCCCTGACTTTGCATTAAGCCATTTTGCCTTTTCATAGCCAGCCTTTTTCCTTGCTGGAGCCTGGTGCTGAGTACTGCTGAGCTTTTTAGGTTCTGCTCTGTCTTATGCAAGAGAGACACATCCCTGTCACACAGGGACCTTCTAAAAAGATCTGATAGCTCTGAGATGGTTCTGTGCTAAAGCTGGGTGCTGCTGTGGGTAGGGCATTATGAAGGCATTCAGATCTCTGGATGACTGAGACAGAGTTTCTTCCTTTATGGATGGCTGATGGTGATGGCAGCTATAGTAATTAGAGAAATTTTGCATGTGAGTGAGGAATCTGAAAAGTGGGAGGGATATACATCTTCACATCTTATTTATGCAGCAAGAATTTTTTTTTATGAGTATAAGCAGGTGTTGCCACTTTACAGACTGTATTGTATGTCTGCATAATAAAAATGTGACTGTAAAGATTTTTTTTTAATTTCTGAGTAGTAAATAATATCTCTGCATTATTCACTGCATCTATACACAGTATATGAGGATTTGTAGTCACAGTGTTCTCACTACTCACAAGGAGGTATACCCAACAAATGATTTTATTGATTTTCATAATACTTGAACTTAGTCTGAAATGAGTATAAACAGAATGTGTATATAAATATGCATAGATCTGTGTATGTCACTTGATTGATTAGGCTCTACACCTTCTCATATGGAGGAAATAAACACTAAAGCCATAGCTCTACAGAACTGTTGCAAATGTGAAACCAAATTTATTTAACTGGTCAGACTGTGAGGCTGTTGGAGCAAGAGGAGGTTAATGAAGTTGCAATACTGACTTATACACAGTTCAATACCATCTGACTCTGTTAATGGAGGAAATGTGTGCTATAATTCATACCTAAAGGTAAAGGTACTGCTAGCAGATGTGCCTGGTTCTTTTGTTTCTGCATTGTCAGCGTGAAATGCTTGTACAAAATCTTTGCAATGGTTTCATTTCTTTCCTGGTAACTGCCCTGGTTTTAGTTTGCTGCTGGTTTTGCTCTTGTTACAGTTGTGAGGTTGCGCTGAGGAAAATGAGTTGCTCAGTTAAGTAACTGTGAAACATAAATACTTTGAGTTTTCAACTGCTTCTTTTCTTTATATCCTTATTTGTGCCCCCAGATATGTGTAGAATTATGACTTCACAGGACAGCAGAATAGACTTACTCTGACTCCTCAGAAAACTGTATCTTTACTGCTTACACAGCTTTATGTTTGTTTCTTAATCTCTTGATAAAAATGCAATTGTGGTTATTTTTCCTGGTGTTAGAAGATCATCCTTGAAGAACTTGCTAGCCAGGTTTTAGGAGGTGGCAATACTGTGTTATGGTTGCTGTTGAGCAAGACTTATGTAAACAAATGCATAGCAAGTAAATTGTGAGTAGACTTTTGTTTTTCTCTTTGCTAAACACTAATCAGCATCTGGAAAATCAATTTGTTTGATGAATTTTGAATTATTTACTCCAAAATATAACACCATCTAGGCTGAGATATCTGTCAGTTCTTTTACGCAGCCATTTATCAATCCTGCTGTCAGTTGAATTTTGACAAGCCTAAAGTTCTGTGTAGGTGAAAAAGTCCACTGGAAGTCACTAGCCTCAAGAATCTGAGAGAATTTCCATTCACCTATTGTGAAAATTGTCTTTTTGAAGCAATTGGAATTGTTTGGTATCTTTATAGCACTCTAATGAGAGTACTAGAACAAAACCATGTTCACCATATTTTTAAATTATATTAGCTACATTGGTCTATCAAGTTCTCAGACAAAGCAAAATTAACATAATAGATATTTTTTTAAATTTATTTAGGAGTTGACATTGCATTTTCACATTGTTCTTCCATTGAGTGAAGGAGTGCCAGCATATCCAATATCTGAAATAAGTGTATTTCCTGGTTTTTTTCCAATATACAGCATTTTAATGCTAAGAATGTGAAGTCTTTAAGTATTCAGCATTTAAATATCTGTAATTTTCATTTGCTACCCAGCAGAATAACCTTATCTACAGCTTTATGGCTGTTAGTTTCAGTCCAATTAATCTTCATCAATATTGTCATCCTTCACATCATCTTCTGGAAAACTTAAAAGGAAAATAGCTTAATTAGGAACAGCAATGGCATTTCACTTTCAGAAAGCTGGAATGTTCAACACACTGCACTGAAAGAACATTGTCCCATTAGAATATTTTACATGTCAGACACTAAATAAATATGCATTCAATGGAAGGGATTTGTATAACCAGAGCAAGGTTTTCTTGTGCTCAGGAATTTAAAAAATTTCATTAGAAACAATTAATATTCTTCAACTTTCAGACAAGCAAGTCAATATCTTGTGGCATGAACTGTAGGGGTGATAGAAATTTTAAAGGAGAATGAAATTTGACTAGATACTCATACTCTCATATTTCCATTTTTGCACTTCATATTGTATTCCTACTTCTATCAATAACTGTTACTTGGCTTTTTTAATTGGAAGATGAAACATTTCATGGTGACCTTGATTCTGACCTGTTTAATTGTAAATACTTTTTTTTCCCCTTCCATTTAACTCAAAGATGGAAAAGACAATGTGTTTTTTAAAGTTTAAGGAACATATAAGTTATTTACAATAGGGAATGCATATTGCAATTCATTCCATTAGCAAAGAATTAATACAAATATTCTCAGAAGTAGGTTTATGCAGAGATAAATAGATGAATAGATGAGTGTTCTGAAGCCTGCTATGTAAAAATGGCAAGTGATTAGTGAGCTTGACATTATGTTTTATAAAGCTGAGTATTCTGGAGATGCCCACTGCCCTAAAACTAATGCAAAAGAACATTAGAAGTTAAACAAAAAGTCTGTTTTCTTCTACAGATTTGTCCAAATGACTGTCAAGAAGTCTTCTGACCAGAAAATGCCTCTAAAGTTCCTGATAATCTGATTTGTTAAACTCTGGAATCCTTTTATCAAGAGCAAAAAGATTATGGCCAGTGTCCTCTAATAGTCTCTATTCCCAGCAGTATTTTCTGTATCATTTGTATGTGTTTAAAAATACATTGTTAATGCAAATCAAATCTGAGGAAGGTGTGCTGTAAATTGTAAATCTTTATGATCTAAAATATTTCACCTGCTGGTTTGATGCTGATTTTGGAGTTCCACAACAAGGAGTCTGTTAGGCCCATCATTTCTCCTTTACAGAGATGACAGGACCATCCCCTCTCCGAACACAACCAGCTGAGAATGAAGCCTGTTTCCTCCTTTTGTCCCTGGCTGCCACAAGCTGGATGGATTGACAATTGGTCTAATAATATGAGTTATGAAACATCCAGCCCGAAAATAAGGAATCACATGGGGAATGTTCTCTTCTTGTCTAGTGCTTTAGTTGCCTATTTTGAGGAGGACATAAAATTTCTCTTTTCAGTCTGGCCTAGTGAAAGATGTCCCTGCCCATGGCAGGGCATGGGAAAGAGATGATCTTTAAGGTCCCTTCCATTTTTGCCTTGGGTTCGAAGGGACCTTAAGAATCATCTATTTTATTTCATTTTTCTTTTTATTATCCAATGTAGATGGAGAAGAAGAGAAGTTTTCTGGGCATTTTGTTTTCCAAGGGGAGAAGAGATGATTTGTGGTGGTCACTGATGTGCCTTGGCTGGTTACAGGTGTCAGAGACAGAGAAGGAATGCAGCAGTAATACAGAAACACACCAGGAACTGGCCCCAGCTTGGTAGTGATTCAAACAATAACTGGTACAGGCAGTGTGACAGAAAACAGCACTTTCCTTTGTTACCACTTGCAACTTCTGAAGTATTTTCTTTGTTGAACAACACCCATTATCTGAGATTACTCCTGCTACTTCCAGCACTTTTATGCTGCAAACTGCACTGCAAGGAAAGGTCAAATATAATTAGCTGGGGAAAGTTGCTGTTTGTTTTCATCCTCAGCAGAGCTTTTTTAAACTTGTAATTATGAGCAGAGAATATGTAATGTTACAGAGTGTATCACCCATGAAAATTTGATACATAGTGGGAACAATCTTTTACTCTGTAGTAACAAATTCAGTTTCTTAAACTCCACCAAAATTTCATTCATAACTGGCCCAGAAATAAACTGACTTCACAATGAGAGAAAAGAAAACTCAAGCTTAATGTAAACCCCCCCCCCCCAAAAATAATGCTAAAACAATTGCAATCTTAACTTTGCAGGAGAAAGGAGCTCAAAAAATGTAGGGAAAGCTGGAGAGAGAGGGGAAGTGCACTGTGTCATGACTAATGATACAAAAGCCTTCAAGTGCCATGAACTGCCAGGAATGAAAAAAGGACTGTCGGCATTGTGTGCTTGTTTAATCTTCCTTCTCCATCCTCTCCACCTGGAGGTCTTGGATACTTTTCCTTCTTCATATTTTGCTGCTGTATGGTTATTTTATAGGAAGCAGGAGTCCAAGAGACCATCAATCCAGATGTCGCCATCACTTTTCAAATCACCTCTCTGGTCCACGTTCAGCTCACTCACAAGTACAAATGTGTAGTTCTTGAATCTAATGAGAACAGGGGAATTACAGCAATAAAATCAGCTAGGGAAAGGTAATAAATAAGCTTCCCATTTCTATTGCTTATTTGACTCATGATGGTTAGTAGCAGTTGTGTGCATTTCACAATACACTCTGAAGAAATGATATGTGTAAACAAAATTTGCTAGCAGTGTGCATCTATAATTAAGATTATAGGATTCAAAATAAGCAGTCTGGATTTTAATCTGTGTTTGAATAGAGATCTGTGAGCATTCAATATGGATGTAATAACTTGACAGCTTAATGTGCAGAATTAAAATTCCTATTTCCAACTTCAAATACTATTTTGGTGGTGGTTTTGGTGTGGGGGGGGTTGTGTGGTTTGTTTTGGTTTTTTTTTTTCATTTTTGGAAATGTGGTGCAAGACATCAGAAAAAACCCCACGTGAAATGGCAGCATCAGTAATAGGGATGTGTATTAGGACCATGGAAGCATTTGTAGTTTAGAATAATACCTGGAATTGCTGAAACATAAAAAAAAATTATCAGTTTTACCTAACCTCACAGAAGCCAAACTCAAAAGGAACTAACTTCTCAAACTCTGCAAACTACTGGTTTCAGCTGAATTTGGGCAAGGAGTTTTATATTTTATTGATAATTGGAACAAAAAGCCCAAACAAACAAACAAAAACCTTAGTTGCTTCTTAAACTTAGATTTAAATTAAAAAAAAAAAAAGCATGCAGACATGTTCCTCATTAAGTATGTTAAATTATTGCACCAGTTAGTGTTGCATGCATGACAGTTGTTTCAGAATATGTTAAAGTGATGAAGGTGAAATGTAATTAACAGTATGTATCACATAAATGTTTCAATCAATTTAAATTAGTCACTAGGTGGCCATGTATCACAGATGGAAGTGTATTATTTAACAAGAAGGAAATCCTTATTAATAATGCATTTCTTATTCTAATAATGGATTAATAGGCATTTACTGGAATTTCTGCATTGTCTGACATGATGTCAGTGATTTTCATCTGAAAACATGAAACTTATTCTTCGCCCTCTAAGTGTCTGCATCCACAAAACTCACTCAAAAATAAAGTAGGTGTTGGGATCATAGGGGAGGCTTTCTTGAGCAAAGACAGAAGATTAGATTGGTTTAGAATGCAGCATTCCAGTGTGTGTTTGAACCCACATCTGTAGGACACATGGTGCCAGTCCTCCTTCTCAGGTTCCTGCAGGCTTTGTTCAGCATCAGGCTTGAGAAGTCAACTGAGGGGATGTTGAGTTATGTTAATAGAAACCACTCTTTTTTTCCCTTATTCCTCATGAGGTTCTTTCATAAGGATAGGCTCATTCCCACAGAAGTTTTTTACGTGTGCTGCCTGTCCTTTTAATGCTGTTAAATGAGTTAATGTTTCCCTCATTTGTTTCACTGGTCATATTTATTCAAGAGAAATCCTTCACCACGTGCAGGATGATAAATGTACTCTCCCTCTGTAAAATATTTAGTCGATGATCTTTCAGCTAAAAAATTAATAGTCAGGTATCATTCAGGAAATGAGCAGCTGAAATTCTTATACCTTTAGCAAGTTAGATGCTCTTGCATTGTGCTAATTTTCAGGGAGTCATTCTTTTTCCTACTAAAAAAAAAATGAAAGCACAGCATCGGCTTCTCATTTGTAAATGCTATTTTCAGTCTGCCAGCCTCTGCATGTTTAGAATGTTCTGAAAAGGAAATGTATCATTTTTGGATGCAATTAAATGTATATTTAGTGCTGGATAGATCAGATGGGATTCTTACAGATATTAGAATTGAAAAAAACTCATGTTTTCTTAGATACAAACATGCAAAAATAAATAGATTTGGGTTAAAATAAATCATGTCAAAACTTTGTTACCTAAGGAAAATTGTCAAGTTCTTCCATCTTAGAATTGCAAAAAAACAGGAGAGATACACTCAGCTGTTTGCCCACATTTATTGTATGTTTCATCATTTTGATTTTAAAGCAGCTGTCTTCTTTTAAAATTTATACAAAGTAAATGGAAAAAATAAATGTTTTCTTGAATGTATTTACGTTAGGCTATCTGAGAAAGTAAATAGAATTAGCTTGAACAATTTACATGATATTACAGGGAATGAAAAACAAAAGCTAACCATTTCCAGCAGTGTTAGGCTGTCTTGTTTTGGTTAAATATTCCAGGAAAATGGGAAAAATTACATCAATCAAAGAAGTTTCACATTCCACATAGAAAAATGTTACCTTTTAAACATTGCTAAACGCTTTGACATATTTGAAAAAAATGAGTCCTAGGTCCTAAAGGTTATATGTCAGAGGAGAAAGAGAAAATATGCTCTGTCTATGCAATGGCAAATGGCAAATAAAGATGATAAATCTGGAGTTGGAAGCAAGGTACTCTGATTCGTAGTGCTCAGCTTCATCACTCTCAGTTGTGGTTTGGCTTGGCCTTTACTGACATATAAGTGTATACAACAGGGAAGTGGTGGTCAGGAGATCATTGCCCAGGGTGAAGAAAAGGGTGGAGAAGGAAACCAGTGAGATAGAATAAATTTTGAATGCTCACCATGCTAAATCCTTCTAGCAATGAATTGATTTGGCATTGGGGGATTTTTTTTTTATTTGGTTCTGTGCTCTTTATTTTCTCTTTGTTTTCAAAGGCATGGTAATTAAGTTAAAGTATGCTTTGACTCTCTCCTCTCCTACAGTATTTAGAAAAAAAAAAATCAAACATGTGACAGGCCTGAACTGGTAAGAAAAGCAGTCAAGAAGACTTGGTGTTATGATCAAAACAATTCCATTCACTAAATCTTTGCAATAAAGGTGGACATTTCTTATGCTGTAGGTAAATTCATTATTTTATCCTAAATAATTTTGCCAGGCTACTGTGAACACACGAAATCTGGAAGAGCTTTGTGAGAGGCAAAAAGGAACAGTGAGGTTTCTCTACTTGAGTACTGTGTGTCATAGTCATAGTGTGCACCTTCAGTGTGGGAGAAATGACTAGGATTCTGTGCTAACATGGCTTAACATCTTTTATTTGGGCAAAGGTTTACTAATTTTATAGTGACAGATACACACAGTGATGCTTGTAAAGAGACCTAGAATTTGACTGTCAGCTAATTGCAGCATTCAATTTTATGTTTTAGATTTATTCCCCTTTGAACAACACATAGTTCTGTCCTTGTTAGCATCAGCAAGTTAATATAATTTTTTTCCTAATTTTCAAGTAAAATAGCTAATATCAGCAGGCATATAAGAGAAACCTCTAGCAGCATGATCATCAGCAAGTGAACACCCTAGTGACAGAAAATACAAGGGAAGGGAACAGGGACTGGCAGTTGATGGTGGTCCCTGGGCTCACTGCAGAGCAAAAAGCTCTCCCTACTCTGCTGCATCTTACCCCAAAGAATGACACAAATTTTCTTTCTCTCTGCTGCAGCCATAAGAGAAAGGATTCTCTGCAAAAGGGCAAGAGAGTTTTGGATGGACCAAAGTTGCCAGTCCATGCAATTAGTAGTGCAGAACACTGGTTATGTGCTCTGAGCTCCCCCTTAATGTGCAGTTTGAGCCATCCTCCCCAGCACTGGGCTTTGGTGGAAGACAAGAAACTTCTAATACAGAGCATCACCCTCTGGACTATCTGCTCAGATGCTGCAGAGTGCTTTCCTCATCACCCACTGAGGTGCTATGGCAAAGCACATGCTTTGGAGGGGACACAATGTTTAAATATCCAGTTTTTTTTTTACTCAGATACTTCAGCACGGTAATAGAAAAATAAGTGGAATGAGAAATTCTCTAGACCTGATTGAAAATGTAAGGGTCTGGGAATTTCAGGTACAATATCAACTGAGAAATGCTTGCACAGTAACCCACTGGTAAATGATAGTGTTTATTTGTGGTTCCCCAGTATGCACATGTCTTAAATTTTTTTGTTTGTCATATATGCATACTGTGCTATATATGTACTTTATGTGCATACTGTTATTCAGAATCAAGAGGACAAAATGTACTTAATGGCAAGGTAATAGGTGTACTGTACATCCATAAAATAGTTTGTAATTTATGAGGATAAAAACATTAATGTTTTTTACCATTCAGAAAATATCAGTTGTATTTTTTTGTAACTTCAGGTACTTACTTGTTTTGTATGAGTATTTTCATTGTTCAATTAACTCATAACCTCTGTTTAGTCTCTAAATAGTCTGAAAAATAATTACAGCTTATTATAGCTCTTTAAAGTGAGGACAGCCACAGAGATGCATAAGGACAAAGAGATGTGTGAGCATCAGCTCTGAAGCCTATACTTTTAAACTCTGGACAAAGAAAGCAATTTAGTTTTGAGTGGTCTCAGTTATTTCCATAAGAAAGAATATGCTGCCTTTAAAGTGAATTGTAAAATATCAGTAGCTCTTTTGTCCTATTTGTAGCACACAGATTGGATGCCAGCACAGACCTTTCTCACTATCAGCCCTGAGCATATTCCAAGAGCTTCAAATGAAGCAGGACAGCCATTATTGGCACACCCAGATCCTCCATTGAGGCTTTTGAAATTAAATTATCTACCTTAAGAATCTTCTCCATTTATTTGTTCTCTATAAAACTACTGGAAGTGTGAAGGGGTAAACATTGTTATTAGTAAGGCACAGTAGAAATTACTGGGTTTACTGGATAGTCTGGTTTGATTTTAAATCTCTCTTTTTTTTTTTTTTTTTTTTTTTTTTTTTTTTTTTTTTTTTTTTTTACAAAGTCAATGCTGTGTTTGTCAAAGAGAATTAGTTTTTGTTAAAAGAAACATAGACTTTTTTTTAAGGCTGAGAAAGAGCTCAATCCTAGCTTATACGGATAAGTTTATATAAACCACATAGCATAAGAAGCTGTTAATATTCAAGGATTATTAGTACAAATCCCTTTATAAAGCAGCCTTACTTTAGCTTTTGAGTGATATTGCAACATTGTTTTTCAATGAGACTGTCCTTGAGAATCAACAAACTCCATTTCACTAAGAGGGTTAATTAAGGTCAAGTTTATAATGATGTAGGAAGAAGCACAGACTGAAGGAGCCGTATATCAGATGGAGAATTCAAGGTCTCTGCAATGCATTTAAAAACTTTGAGGCTGTCTAATGTGGACAGCATAACATGTTCTGCAGCATGAAATTCTTGGAACAAACCTAAAAAAAGAGATTCAGTTCCTTTCCCTGAAGGTTTGTTTGACAGTGCTTTTCCAGCAGAAATCTCCAGCTAGTCAACTTTGCTCCTGAGGGAGTGCGCCAGGTCAGGGAGCAGAGTGCTGATCAGCCAGCTTCCCTGGTTTTTTCCAGGATGGTGGGGGGTGGGGGAAGTTCATGCTCTCTACATCGTTGTGGCTGCAGCAGGGAACTGAGTCACGTTCTGCATCTCGAGGGTGAGCTGGTCTGTCTGTGGTGTGGGGTACCTGGTGCTTCTCTGCTCTCCTGTGTGACCAGAAACATCAAGGGGTCAACCACCCCTTCTTCCACTGCAGAAGGGATCGAGTAGGGCTGGAGCTGCTGCTGAAGAGGCAGAGGCACTGTCCTGGTGGCAGAGCAGGAGTCTGTGTGTCCCCTGGTGATGGATAACAAGCCATGTGCCAGTGAGCCAGCCTGGTCCAGCTCTGGTGCTGCTTTGGTTCTTGAAATGAAGAAAACCAATGTAGGGGAAGTTTAAATGCTGTGAAATAGCAGAAAGAGAAGGGGATATATATATATATTAAACCCAAAGGGAGAGGGAGGCAAATGAAGGGTTGGGTGTGGCTGTCCTGTTTATGTATATTTTCGCCTACTATGGTGAAATATAGGGCAATTTTGGGCCTTTCACCTTCAAATAAAATCCCCACCAGTGATCAATATGACTTTCTAGCCCAGCTTCCATTGCCTCATCTCTACAGTCACTTGTGCAGAAGGGAGGACTCACCAAATGCTTCTCCTGTATTTTCAGAGCAATGTTGAAAATTTAAATTCAGCAGAAATCATCAGACTCCATCTCTTCAATTTCTGGTAATTTATATTGTGGTATTTTTGTCATTTTTACAGATCTGCAGTAATAAGGATCAAAACATTGAAACTTCTAAATCCAAGCAAATAAGTGTCATGAAAAAATATAGCTGTCAAGGACAACTGGAGGAGTACTACTGCTGAGTGGCTTAGCTTTATAAAGTGACTGGAGCTCTCTCCCTCAAACAAATAGTATTTACAAGAAGTTCAGGCTATGACAGCAGCTGCAAGGCAAGATGTTTAATTTCTCTTTAGGGGCACATTTATCTGAGGTTAACTTTTTTTTTTTTTGTATAAAGTAAAGACAGCTTTTCAGATTCTTTTCAGCTGTCTTTATAATACAACTTATTGTTTCACAGAGGTAAGATATGTTGTACAATTCCTTTCTTCATTGTGCCCCACACGTAGAATAAGTTGCTCAAAACTTTATCACATCAGGAACAAGACTTTTATTGTTCATTTAAAGAATCATGTGAAACGTTACACAGATTAATGATACAAATGTTTCTTTGGAACAAAAAGAGGCAGCAAGTGAAAGAATTGTTTTTTACCAGGCATGGAACAAACAGGAGCCTGAGATTTGGCTTGTTTTTCTTTTCACACTCCCATTCTTCATTCAGTTTTTGAATATTTGAATAGTAAACAGAACAATTGTGTCTAATCAAGATCCACAGGATGTATCTCTCTGTCATTAAGGTAGCAGACTCTCAGGAGACAAATATTTGGCACCAAATTTCTCAGTTTCTATTCTGCGCTGTATAAAAATAAGAATGTTGGACTCAGACCTGGTTTCTCTTTCCTTTTCTGCCTGTTCACTTTGCAGTATGAAATCACAGTATCTTGAGCCATTCCCTGGCTCCTGTTCACTTTATCACTGAGTCTGATTCAGAATCATAATCCTAGCTTCTTTTTTTCTCCAGTATTTTATTGATTCTTTCTCTCATTCCTTCACAGCACGGTCCCCCTCTTGAATCCTGACCTTTCCCTGCACTAAGGCTCCTGAACCTGTGCAGCTCCTGCTCCTGTCTGTGTGTAAGCTTGGCTGCTTCCAGCTCTCTCCTGTGTGCCTGGCAGGCAGTGAGATGGGAAGGAAAAAGGATCTTCCCTTGCAGTTGCAGTGCTCTGTGCCACAGTGGCATCTAGCTGCCGCAGCCACAGACAGAATTCTGTGACACAGCAAGCCAGCCCTGCCTGCAAGCAGGTCACTGCAAGATGGGCTCTTCAGAGAGATCATCTGCCAAAATGCTGAGCATATGTAAAGTGTGATCAAAGCCTTAGCACGGCCTTAGTGTTTGCTTTTTCCCCTATCCAGCAAAAGACGAGTCCTTGTAGCTCAGAGACAATCCCAAGTTTCAGGTCTGAGCTTCTCCACTAGAAACTCTAAAGCTTTTCAAGGCACTGGCTACAAAATTGTTTGTGTATTTGAGACGGTATTGGACCCTACTTTTTTCTTGGATATAGTTTAAGAGCTTTTTCCTCGAGCATTCCAAAATATTTCAAAAATTATCAGCAGCCAGTAAATTCTCCCAAGTAAATATTGACGGCTGAGTGGAATGAGCCCTCCATATTGAAATTAGAAAATGTTTGAGCAGCTCATAGGAGAGTTTAAAATTGTTTTATTCTCTAATAATAAAGAGGGCTGGTGAGGATTTCCTCGGGATATTTCCTGTTGATCGCATACTTACTTTGCTCACAGTTATTTTATTCTGCATCTTTACAGGTAAATCATCAACAAAAATATGTTTTGTTTGTATCTAGACTTTGGCAACATAGGAAAGCAAGACAATAAATGCAAAGCATCATTTCCAGAGGTTCAAACTTGCAGGGGTTTTTAGCATGCCAAGCTGTTGCTGGAGAAAAGAAGTCCATTAAGATCATTCAGGCTTCTTGTTTCCATAAAGCTGCATGCTCCAAGTGTCTAACTGTTTGTAGTGGCAATTTTCACCAAATCTTCAGTCTTCTCCGAGTTTTCTGGTGTTTTTTAGTTCAGATTTACAGATTTTCTAATGGTGTTTTCCTTGTCATTTTGTAAAACAATCCAAAAACTGTTACCACTATGAGTGCAAAATGTGAAATGCACGTACTGGTGGAAACATTTTACACTAAAAATAGTGTTCAGGGTTGTGGTGGGTGTTTGTTTGGTTTAGTGTTTGTTTATGGGTTGGTTTTTTATTGTTTTTTTTGGGGGTTTTTTGTATGTGTCAGACAAGAATTAAAATTTGGTGAGTGGTCTGTGAGGGGAAAAAAATATTATCCCATTATTCCCTGGCAGCCTCCCCTGGCATTTGTCATGGTGGAGCACCCTTGAGGCATTATCCTCCCCACAAAAACCAACTGAGCACAGCACACAGGGTAACAGGGTTTTCTTATTCAAGTGCATTCTCTGGTGGGTTCTGGAACACTTAGTAGTTTCTAATAGTAATAACCTCAGCCAATTTAAAAAAATAAATAAGAAAAAGTTGTGTTCATTTTTAATGCAGTGACAATTTTGTGACATTTACTTGACAAGCTTCTTTGATCATGAGCTGAAGCTGGGACTGAGGAAACCTCAAAACACATTTATGTACCATGCTGCATCCACAGAGACAGAGGGACTGACATTGTACCTTGTCAGAACAATCCTTTGGTATTCTTAACACATGATATTTATGTATTTCTAATTTGTTTTGAGAGAGTTTAGTTTTAATTAAAATTTAAAGATTATGAAATCAATGATTTAGTTTCAGGGCTCTGGAGCAGAATGAGAATTTTTTAATAAGCTTTTACATTTTTTATTGGAGGAAATTAAAGTTACACTGTGCCATACACCAAGGCTTCTTTTTTTTTTTTTTTTTTTT
>VWYO01024765.1:5019-16284 GCA_013400275.1 Rhadina sibilatrix
ACTCAAATATCTTTGGTTCAAGCAAAATAACAGACTATTAGTGCAAATCTAAACTTCATTAAATTTTCTATTTCTAAACTTAAATTTCTGTATGAATTGGGGAATAGGTTTTGTTTGAACTGAATACTACTTATATTTGATTTTGAAAATGATTTTTAATGTTGTATCCTCTCCGGGTTGCTATTATTCTCTGGGGACATGAGTGCATACATATACATACGTACATACATATACACACACACAATATATATAAATCTACACGCGTGTGTGGGTGTGGGTATATATATATATATATATACACCCACACACACCCATGGAGACCAGATAGGCAAGTGAATAGCAGCCCCACTGCTTATTTCAAAGGTTGCAGGTTCAACATGACTGGGCTCAATTTTAATTAAACTTTCTATTTGCTTTTCCACAAGCTATGCTGTATAAAAGTCAATCATGATTAAAAAAAATGTCTATGTGCACTTACAGTTATGTGGAGTCTATTCCACTGAGCATAACACAGAATAGAAGATCGGGAGCAGTTAGCACAAATGTGTCTTTATCTAAGTGCAAAACCACATAATGTTTAGCAAATTTTGGGTAAGTTTCTGGTTCCTAATCTCTTAATTTCTTGAAGAATTGCAGAATGTGCTCTGCATTTCTGCTTCCCTGTACTGCTGTAAATCTTTGGACTGGGAATAATTAACTCATATCTACCTTCAAACCCTGTATTGCTAAACACTGGAATTGCTAAGAGCAACATCACTGATAGGCAGAGTAATTGAGAATTTGTAGTGTTACACATCCTTGAGAGCAGTTTTAAATGACTTGTGCTTCATCGGACATTGGAAAAATCTTACTTTTGTTCACAGGTGAATACTGAAACTTTGTGCATCTTTAGAGTCTTTGGTAAATGGCGAGGTTTGTGGCAGATTGCAGTAGACAAACTGCTATTTGATCTTGTGTTTAACTTATCCAGTAGGGATAATAATGAAAATAGTAGTAAGAGGGATGACAAAAATAGTTTGACCTTCTGATATGTATCTTGTCAGGGATACTCAAAACTCACGCTAACTTTCGTGCTTGCTGATACCTGAAGGAACAATATACAGGAAAAAGTAGTGCAGCTGAACACTTCCTGTGTGTTATTTGAGGAATGTGTAGGAGAAAGGGAAGAAATTACTTGTGAAAAGAAAAAAATCTATTGGTGCTCATAGATTCATTTCTGTAGTCTAAGAGAATAGACATCATGTGACAAGTAATGTTTTAGAGAAGAAAATTCTCTGTATCAACAAGGACCAGAAATTACAAGGCACTCACATACCTCATTGCGGAGCATTCCTCAACAGACATATTTTCTGTGGTTTGAGACATGCTCTCTATGGTGAAAGCAGCCTGTCAAAAATGATAAAGACGCAATGTATTTGCAACTGCACAGGAAATTTATGTGTCTCTATGCAGGCTGGAGGTGAGGCAAATGAATATTACTCACCTGATAGAGAGAATGAGGTCTGATACAGAGTACAATTAACCTAAGTTAATATTCAGAGAGAGTCTCTCTAATATAGCTACCACTCCTCTGATTGAAAAAAACCAATCTGACATGGGATTTATGTGCAAAGAAGATTGAAATGATCAATTAAGCTGTCCTTCTAATAAGCTGTCTACAGAACAACGACTGGTTAAATGGAGAAATCAAATATGCTAAGTTAAAATAAGAAATTTAAGATACTAATTGAGCTAAGGCCCACATAATGCAGTTTTGAGGAGTCCTGAATAAGGTTTGCACGGCCAATTCTTCATGTTTCTAAAGGTCAAAGCTATGTCATTCATTTTTTAAAGGGAATTTTCTGAGGCTAAAAATTAATTAAACCAATACCTTTGAGTATGTTGGATAATGATTGTCTTTATTGTAATCTATAAACTACATAACCCTGAATGTTTTTAAATTACTTGACTTCTTTTAGGTTTTGAAAGTGGTTATATTTTAAAATATATCTCATTTAAAAAGCAGTCAAATATTACAATTTACTTTATATTTGTATTATATTTACTTTATTGTTTGAATACTGTATTTTACTTTAGTGGTGTATAAATTTTGCAACTACACAAAAGATTTTTTTTCATGTTAGAAATGCCAATTACTCTTCCATAAAATTAGATAAAATTAGGTGCAAAGCTAAAATACTGTAATCAAAAAACATTTTGTGATAATTTAAAAAGAAATAATATTAGTAGTTTTTTTCTTAATATATTTGTAATCTTATAAAATTTTCAGAGAAAAGTTCTGGTCTGTTTTCTCTGACCTAGCTGACCAGGTCAATCATTAGGATAGCAGGCATTTTAGTAATAAGGAATAACCAGAATTTAACATTTAGGGTTGTGAGTCACAGGCACCAAAACCACTCTACAGCAGGTTACAGCTATTGTGAAGGCCTATCCATTACTTAGGTTTGAGAAATACAATGATTTAAATAAAGTGTGACTGTTAGTTATGGCTTGGTCCATAAAATGGGAGCAGAATGAGACCTAATCTCATGAAAAGGTTTAGGGAAAAGGACTAGAAAATGCTCTTGTGTGTGGAGGGGGCACTGGATTCATCCTGACCATCTGATTGGCATATGAGCCTACTCTGTGTTCCAGTCAAGTGAGAACCAGGTACAAGTGGAAGGCTAGAAGCTCAGGGTATTGCCAATATGCCATACAATGATCCACACGAGAAGCTCTTCTCTGGTAACCACACAAAACATAGTAATTTGTATATCATATGAAGCTACAAAATTTTTATTACTTTGTTGTCTCTATTTCTTGGATCATAAAATTTTACTCTTACAAGAAGTTTAGTTTTGGCTGTCTATCTGATGTCTATAAAAGTCAAGGGAAGAACATCCCATCTGTTTAAATGTTTGCTGTTTATTAGAATAGTTTTGGCTGTTACAGATTACATCCTGAATTGCTACCCATTCTTTACTTTTTCATTTTTTTCCAGAATTATATTAGGAACAGAAATATGTTGAATTGTTTTAAATTGTGGAGACTCCAGCTGCTTAGAAGCACTTCTCAAATCACCTCATTCCAGACAGCCATGAAAAGAAGAGCTTTCAAACTGCAGCAAGAAGCAACTTCTACCCCAGATACTCGATTCTGCAAATTTTTTACATTTATCACTGCCTACTTCACTTACGACGTTTTCAGGTATTGATGCTGTTTGTCAATAACAAATTGAGTGCTCCCCTGGTTCCCATGTGAGACTCTCTTATTATTAATGTACCAAAATGTCTTGAGTGCAACTCATACATGCTGGAAAAGATACCTGTCAGGTCTGGAGTAATTTCAGAGTAATCTGTTCACTTGTCCAAGACAACCGGAAGTCCACAGATAATGTGTTAGGCTGAGTCATGGTATGAGAATAAAGATTTCCAGCTTTGGTGTTGCCAATCACAGTAGTTTAGATTTTATTGCTTCAAAAAGTAGGTGACCCTATCCATGGGTTCTAGTGCCAATCTGAAACACGTGTAGCTAGTGATTTTGGCTTCAGACCACTGGACTAAAACCTAAGAATTTACTGTTTGTCTGTTTGTTTAAACAAAAATCTCTTAGCTCTTTTTCTAGTGTACAAACCCCAAACCTCAAGTTTGTTGCTGAACATTGAGTATATGTGTGCATTCAAGGAATGACAGGAAAAATAATTGCATTTACTTTACAGCATGTAACTGTGTCTGAATTTTCTATAACGCTTATTGACTCATAGAGTGAATAATTCTATGTCCAGCTTTGAACATATTTCTTTAAGATATTGGCTTACTCATATTTTAGAAACATTAGGGTTCCCTCTGCTCAGCTAAACAATGATCAGTTATGAATGAGGTATTTATATACTTGTGTGAAAGAAAAAAAATAAAAAGTTTTGCCTAATGTTCAGGTCTGATCCAGACTGTCTGTGTTTCACAAAGGTTGCACAGTGTTTGCCAGGTTACTGTGTTAGAAAGCAGCTCATCAAATGTCTGCTGCAAGAGAGACTGCAGCATCTGCAGGATGATTCATGTTGAGGGCTGAGGGCAGCTGGGCCCTCACATTCTAAACTTCCCCAGAGACCTCCCTCCCACTGCAGCCAAAGGATATTTCTCCTGACACTTCCTTGCCACAGATAACAGGAGCTGGGTGTCTAACCAGTGGTCTGGAGAGTGCAGAGATATTTCTGCTGGTATGATTTGGGGCCAGACAAATCTTTAAACTTTGAGATGAAATCATGTTTGCTTTTGTGCTTCAGGACCATATGTGTATGACAAGCAGGAAGCATTAAGGCACCTCCCTCAAATATCCTTGCTGTCTTTTAACTTAATAAACTGACAGGCCTGACACAATGACAAAACATCTTAAAGTTGCTTTGCAGAATTGACTCCAGCCCCGTAATTGGTCTTAGGCTGGAAATTAGAAATTTTCATTGTTAAGGACAGCCAGTGCTCAGTTGTTTTCTGACTCGACTGCAAGCACTTGAGAGACAAATGATGTGCTTTACATGAGTATAGCCATGGATTATTTTGTTCATTTCCTGAATAGAAGGGAAATTTAAACCATATTTGGCTTAGAAGTACAAAACTCTTGGTACATCTGGAAACAAAAATGAAAACCACCTCAAAGAGCTCCGAAAAAAGTGTAAAGGAAATGAACTTTATCCTATGATGATCAGAAAGGATATCACAGGACACACTGATGAATTAATGAAACACACTTCAAGAACCAAGGTTGCGTGACAGGAGGCTGGTTATAACCAGGTTTGCTCAGTAAAATATTAAAGACCATTTCTCCCTATTCATTTACTTTGACTTACTACAGAGCACTTTAGAAAGGGTAAGAGACTAATAGGTACTGAAGAAGTTTTGACTGCAGAGTGCAATAGAAGGCAATAGCATGAAAGTTCTGCAGAGAAAATCTGTTCAGAGAGTGTAAATCAAACAGGGTTGCCCCAGAAACAGGGGTTTCAATAAAGTTGACATCTTTCAAGTAGCATTTCATACATCAGTATTTGTTTTAGAAACAGAATTGCTTTAAAAATATCAAAATGGTGTATTGCACTATTTTATTTATTTTACTTTCAAAGGGCTTTCAATAATGTTAAAATACTACAATGTTTATTTAAATATTTTGCAGGTTGGAATGTGACCACAGCTTTTTTTTACCAGAAGATCTTTCTCTCAAAAATGGACTTCATGGATCATTTCTGAATGTCAATTTTGTCTTTCCTCTCTGCATTAAAAATGACACAGGGGAAAAAATTAGGAGGTTAAGTGGAAACCCATACTTTAACAATTTGTTCTCTATGATATAGTTGCTGGTCTTAAACTTGTACTCAGCTGTATTTTCCAAATATACTCTGATTGTACCCTACTTATTGCTACTTATCATCTACCCAGACAGAAACAGAAAAAGCACCCAGAACAGCAGCAGGGCTTAGTCATGCTCCTCCAGGTCTGAGGTGACCATAAAGTGGGGCTGAGTCATCAAAATGCTCAGCTGAACACACTGGAGCAAACAGTGAGGGCATTGCTTCATTCTTGGACTCGAGCTGGGCATGGGCCGTGTCCTCACCACTCAGGAGATCAGAGGTGAATTCTGCTTCTCCTTCAGGCATGGTCTTTCCCAAGGCTAACCTGAGATGAGCCACGTGATCACCATGGGCGATGCACTGCCTGTGAAGGCAGAACACTCAAAAATTAACTAGTCTTGCCTGAACAACTTGTCTCAAAGCTGCCGTTATTAGCCCCATGTTTAATGATATAATTTTGAAATTGGTGGAATATAGGACACAGACTTAAGTGAGGTAAAGTCTCATGGAAAGGTAAAATAAGTTTTTAGAAAAGTAATAAAAATAGCACAGCATCCGGGTTGATCACTTTTTTAACTCAGAAACAAGAATATTTTTATAATTTTTTTTTTGAGTAGACTAGATTAAGCCTGGGAAAGAAGTGGGTGTTCACACACAGAATTGTGGTACGATATTTTAAAAAGTACTTACTGTTTTGAGAACCATCAAATTAAAGCTAAATACACAAATCACTGAATTTCTCAGTCATTCAGGCTGACACAAACACTTATTTTCCATTCCAGTTAGCAGATTTCCAGAGTTTTCAAAGTCCCAAGCTGTACTGAAATGTTGGATAATATTTTTGGTGATTTTGCTCTATCAAAGTTTGTAGAGCTATCTGAGGGTTGATTAACTAATCTTTTAATTGATGATGGATGAACTGTGACAGATTTAGAGATCTGAGTGACTCAAAAGAGAGCTTATGGTTAATATGCTTTCAGAAGAACTTTGTTGACTGCAAGACATGCAACAGAGCACTCAACAGGATGAATTCAATGGTGTTCACAAAAAGCAACCCTGTGAAAGACCCGTAAATGTGAATACTATGTATTATTGCTTAATTCTGTTATATATTACCACAATTAGGCTACTTTGCATTAAATTTCTGCAAATATTCGAGATTTTAATCCTTAGTTGGTAATCCAGTGTTTAGAGAACTGTAGAAGAGAGAAAATGACATAGAAGAAAATTCTAGAAATACTCTTAAGAAAAAAAGCTGACAATAAGTGATGTACTTTAAATACAATTGTTTTATGCTTGACCTGAACTAGAAACTAATCTAATTTCTAGGCTCCTAAACTGAGCCTCAGCTCCCCAATAGAATAATTAAATGGATGCTTCCAGATAGAATGTTTTACATTATACTACAGCATTTTGAAAGTTCAATATGTCTTGGAATGACTCTGACTGTTCCTAATTTGTCTGGGAGGAGGAAATGGTGTTTATTATTATTATTATTATTATTATTATTATTATTATTATTATTATTGTCACAAGTAGGAATGTTCGGAGCCACCCAGGAGGTGTAGGATTTTAGAAGCAGAGCTGTTAACAACACAAGGACGGGTGAAGGTGAGGATGCTGCGGAGCAGGCGGATCACAGCATGCCAGGCTGACCGTGGCGCTCACAGCGCGCTCGGTGCCACCGCACACGCCCAGAGGGCTGGGCTGGCTGCAGAAGAGCCACCAGACCTGCTCCCACCAGGTTCTCTGGCTGCCAGATCCTGCTCCTGACCTCACATGACAGGCAGCAGTCATAAATCTGCTGAGACATAGCAAAGAGCAGAGAGCAAGGTGTGTGTCTGGGAGCCGACCCTCCCGGCTGCCTCGGTGCCGTGGAACAGGCTTGCCAGGGTGAGGGCACAGCGTCCCTTCCATCTTTCAGCTCCTACATCTCCCACAACAACTGCAAGGAACCACCCTGCTGAAATTCCCAGCCCACTATAAGGGCTTCCTGTTAACTGCTTGCTGCTGTTACTTGTGTCATCTCTACATCCCTGATAATCTTTTGGCAGTCCTTGTTGATGACATCTTCAAATGGGAGCCCTTTAGAAAAGCGCCTTTGTCATTTTCTGCCCCCACTCTCAGCTCTCAGAGTTTCTAACATCAACCAGAAATTGTTATTTCTTCCCTGAGTCTGCAAGTTACTCCTACACTGCTCCCATAGTCTTGTAGTTTCTATGATTGTGCAATGCTTCACAGTTCTGAGCACACAGACCATTTCTTGTTCAGGATGTGAAGCCCACCACAAAGTGCCATGGTCTTAGAAAGGAATTGTTTTCATTTTAAGTAAAGACTTTCATAAGTGGGTTAAGAGTTTAATGAGTAAACAGAGATCCTGGCCCTAGAAATGCTTTTCAAGATCTTTGGGGAGTCTGTTTATCAGAGTTTGAAAGAAATCTCATGGTGGCCTTACAGTAAATCAAACAATCCTGTTCCCTGTGCTCTCATCTGTCATTTGAATCACTTACAAAGAGCCTGTTTTCAGAGGTGGAAACAGGTGTTTGGGGTTGTGGTGGATAAAATTCAAAGCTCTTTTATGAATGCAACTTCAGAGAAAATATACTAAAATGACTGTAACTCACTTGCACTTGAAAATATGATATGAAACCAGAAGGCATAGTCCAAGCTGCTTGTAACCAGGTTGGTCTGATAGTGAGTAGCTTTCTTTTGCAAGAATGCAAAAAAAGGTACAAAAAAATCACAAATGGTGACCCAGAATATTGACTGTGTTGCAGCAGTTTCATGTGGACGGACCGATATGTGGGAACCTTAAATCCAGACCTGAGGAGCTCTGCCTGCAAAATCAACTCCTCAGGTGACACTGGCCTTACACACCGCGTCATACAACAACTTTCTGCTGCTGGAAGGCCAAGGAAAGGACAAATTTGGATTGCTGAAGTGTCCTTAGGAGACCTCTGGACACTGACACAAAGCAAAGACGCTGCGCATCTCCTCTGCTCTGCTCCTGGCTGTGAGCAAGCAGCCAGGAGGGTTTCTGCCAAGAGAGAGTGAGCACAGCTTGGACTCTGACCAGAATCAATTCCACAAAGTGATTTTTTCTTCATACAAGCTATTTGCAATCACTCAGTACTATCAACTCAGGAATGTGAGAATACAAACAACCAGCTGTGTCCCAGCTCTATGGGAGAATTACTTTTAAGAAACTAGTAGCCATGATAATGCTTTGCGTCTTCTGTGACCCAGAAAAAAGAGCAGACTCCTTTCAGTGGTTTTCTACATGAGATGCTGGTTCAGTAATTTGTTGCTACAGTGTTCACTCACATTCTTGATAGCCTTAAAAACTAGTCTTATTCATTAAACCTTCCCAAAACCATACTTTGGGCAAGCACTTGTTTTCCAACCTAAGTGCCATGCCTTTAGCAAGGACATTAGAAAATACAAGCGATACACCTTTCAGGTCTCAGGCCTGGCTTGTTTTAAATTTGAAGCTGCGTAACAAAGGTTGACACAAATGATCCAGCAAAAAATAGTGTAGGATATGAAAAAAGCAATTAAAATGCATGAAGCCTTCTAAGTTCAATGCAGTGTTTATTCGTAAAAGTAGTTTCTCCTCAGGAGCAAACAGCAAGAAAACATGAAATAACATATCATCCATTAAGCAGGATTTTGACATGTGCATGCCATTATAAGAAAAGGCTAAAAAAAAGAAAAAAATAAGAGGAATATTTTCCTTCCCAGACACATGTTAAGTTGCTGATAAAGGAAAGCAAGGGCACAAACTCTCAGATCTGAATGTGCAGGACAAACACATGATAATGTAGCTGGAGACTGACTCCCAGAGCAAGCAGATGGCTGCCACAGACAGGGAACAAATGTAAAATCAGGTCAATTGACCTCCACGAGCAACTGTGGCAAATCTCTTTAATGCTGGTGCTGGTGGTATTGCATATATTTCTCCCAAGCAACCAGAAGGACTCTCATTTTGACTGGTGTGTTAGGGCCAGATGTCTCCCTTCAAATATTCCTTGCCAAAGTCTCAGTCTACCCCTGAAAACTGAGGCAAAGAGGGAATGCCTAACTGGGAGAAATGCTGAATCTGCACCAGAGGGGCTGCTGGGTGTAGACTGGATCCTGGGAGCTGCATGAGCCAAGCTATGCAGGGCACAACATACATTACATCTCTGGCCCATGTAGCAGATGTCATAAGGCCTCCACTGTTTTGGAACATTTAAAACTGAAGGTTTTAAAAGCTTTGGTGAGTATTTTGTACTATTTGAAATACAGAGTTCAGCAGAGCTGAAATTTATTAATTTTGAAAACTAAGCCATCTGGAGCATTAGCTGCTTAATTACAGCAGAAAGAGTCAAAAATGAACACTTTCTATTTTCTAGTGTAAGACTCAGAGTGTGCTTGAGCCTTTTTATTCCTTGATTAAAAAAAAAAATAGGAGATGTAGAAGCAGTCATGTTATGCTATTATTTCAGCTTTTTCTTCTCTTCACAAAGTAAAAAAAATACCCTAAAAAACAAAGAGCAAACTCTTTGACCCAAACCCACAGAACACAAAACCTAACTAGTGATAAAATTCAGTCTCACTCTTTATGAAGCAGAGATGACAACAATGACCACATATAGATGAATACAGAAGAAAAATAAAGAGAGATGTTTTGCTTCTTGGTATATTATTGCACTTTATGTGATTTTTTTTCCCCACAGACTTGTAAATCACTTGTCTTTTTTTGCTTTCGGTCATTCTAAGAATTTTTGATTCCAGGGTAAACCCCAACTTGAAACAATGTGGGCTTGATGAGTTTACTCTGCTTGAAACAAGGTTTTGTCCTGTATGCCCTAGGCAACTTAAAACACAATACCCCTATCCTGCTTTGCCATGAGACCTTCAGTCAACATTCTTCTTGGTTTATGACAACTGAACCAGCAATTAGGCCTGAGGCATTCAAACATGACATGTGAACTAGAGGGTGCATTGACGTGAATGTACCCTGTAATGTGTTATTCTTGTCTCCTGCAATGTAAAGTTGCAAAGTTAAATTTAGAAGTTGCTGCTACAACCTGTGGTTTTTCACAGCTGTGTTTTCACTCTCTCTTTTGGGGAAGAATGTGAGATATAGAACATGCACTACTTAGCTGGAGTTTTTCTGCATTTTTGAGAGTAGAATTTTACCAAACACTTTTACAAATGTCTTCCTCCTCTTATATGATGCCACAACACTGCTTAAAGCACTCTTCCACAGCATCCCAGGATGTGTTTCAACCCTGAAGCTACTTGGAGTTGCATGCTGATAAAGAACAAATGCTGCCTAACAGGTTTGTCCTGAAAAGAATCTGTCAGATACTGCAGATTCCCATAGCCTGGAATGGCCTGTTCTACTGAAATTTGGGAGCTTCAGGTGCTGGTGTGACTAGTTAAGGGTGTTCATGTTCTGCATTCATGCCAACCCTCAATTCATGTCTGTACCAGGTGGAGGGAGGGCTGAATTCAGGCAGAACTAGCTGGTTAAAGAGGAGCCACAAAGCAGAAAAAATCAGAAGATTCTGTGTTTCTTCACATCAGGACCTCTTTCCATACCTGAAGGTCACCTGACAGACCCTGTGGGAAGGAGGTGGTGGTGCTGTTGTCAGCTTCTCCATGGTCATTGCTGCCATATAGTAGAGAGGGCTGGCAGTGGACAAAATGGGTCTGTGCTGGGAAGGCTGCACCTGGATGAATGGCTGCATGTAGGGTATCAACAATATCATTTGAGTGGTTATTTCCAAACAATAGTTTTTAGTGTGACAAAAAGCATTTGTGAGATTCCAAGACCAGATGGACCACTAATAATCAATATTAAGACAGGATGGGGGAAAAAAGCCCATAGCATCCTGCAATTTTTATCAACTGACAGATTGACAGGAGGTCAACTTTTTAGGGGAAACTGAGGTTAAAAA
>VWYO01024765.1:17416-30606 GCA_013400275.1 Rhadina sibilatrix
TTTTTTTGCTCCCATGTGAGTCTCCTGCTTAAATCACATGCTCTGCTTGTACACCAGTGTTGAGTAGGTGAAATATGCAGCTGCTGCAGTCACTGACAGCATCTCAGCTCTTCAGGGTACTGAAAAAAGTTTTGGTCTTCTGAAATCATTGCTACTTCAGGACATGACAAAGAAAAGCAAAACAATCCCTTTGTAATGCTCAGAAAACTACTCTCTTTGGCTTCTTAGGATGGCAAAAAAATGTTTCTAAACTTTTTTTCTCAGCATGTGTCATCTTACTGGATATGCCCCAAGTGTGAGTGGAAATAGTATGAACAACAGTTTAGATGCAACAGGATTGTCAAATCTCTTACAATAGCTCTTGGAGGTGGATCACTCCATTGTGCTCCACTTAAAAATACCTCCTCAAGAAGAGGAAATCTCCCCTGCAACTTGAGAGTTTTTCTACTGTGTTGCACATCCCTGCAGTCTCTGTTTTCTAACCTACTCTGCCCTCTTATGACCTCTTGATTTTCTTATTCCCTATTGTCTTAACTCATGAATTCTTTTTCTCTATGGTTAGAGTTTGTGAGAGAAAAGTATGGCAAAGCAAAATCGATACTTTAGTAAAAAAGAAGAAATGCAGAAGGGTTTTCAGAAGAGGGAGAGTATAATGTCCTTATAACTTTTATACTCTTATCTCAGGTTTTCCACAGCTCCTCTTAATTCTGGTTTTCTAGCACATGGACCTCCCTTTTCACAGCCCTCCTGCCTGCTTAGCATGCCAGCTGAGTGAGAGACAGCATTAGTGGTGTTTCACCCTATGTTATGTTGAAGCTGCCAAATGTATATGGCTGATTTTCCTACATTTGTCCTTAAAACTGGTCCCACACTAGGATTACAATTCTTTGCTTAGCTGTCAAAGACATTAAATGTATGGGAACTTAATTTCCTTTAGATCTCTTCTGTCTGTCAAATTCAATGAAAGCTGACTAAAAAGAAATATTATTGTGAAAATGGGGATGATGAGGAGACAAGCAGCCATATGGATCTTCTTTTCCATACCAAACAAACAAACAAAAAACAAACCAACCAACCAACAGAGACACACACACATGTCTCTAAACTCCAAAATCATTTGACCTCAAGGGTTTTTTGGGCTTGGTACATAACCCCCTCTTTTTTCTAGTTCCATTTCTATCTCAACAACATCTGTCCTACTTAATATCATTTCTAAGTCAGCATTTCTTATCCCAAAGTTTGCATACAGATACATACTATGTGAGCCTTCTGTCAAGCTTTAAGAATTCTCTGCAAATCCATTTCCCACAAAAATTACAGCCCATGCTGTCTGAGATGACATTTTATGTGTAAGCATAATTTAACTGTTTGGTATCTAAATGAATAAAAATTACATACAGTATACTAATATAAATAAAATAACTGATCTGCAAGTCATGGTAGTGAGCTTTGACTCAACTAATATCCTTTACAATGTAATTTTATCTACTAGACAACTACATTTTGGCATTTTAAATTTAAAATCAAACATTGGAAGGAGAAGGATGCCAACTACACTTTAATTTCCCAGTAAAACAAATCACTACAGAATAATAACATGAATTCAGGTAAAGTACAACAAGAGGTCTGAATCCTGCCTTGTATTTAGCTTTGTTGACCTTTTGCTTAGAACTGCACCTTCTCACTCCACCTATTATATTTATTTGTTCAGATTTTTTGTTTTTATTTCTAAAGTTACAGCTTTTGCAGACAATCTCTGGACCAAGGATGTTTGCCTCAAGAGTTTACTCACTTACAATGCTAATGCAGAAAAGCAATATGTTCTGAGGAAGACACACAAAATTAATTAACATCTTTCTTATCACGGCCTTTTTCACATTTGAATCCCGTTGTCAAGGATGCTCCCATTCAAAAATACCTCAGGCAAGTGAGTTTGCTCCACTCAAACCCACAACTTTTATTGTCTGAAAGTGTGTTATTCTGACTGAGTAAGAAACTTCAGTTTAATGTGATATCACATGCCTTAAAAATTACTTTGGTATTTAACTTAAAATAGAGTGGTCACCTAGAGAGTCTTAATGTTTCTACTGCTATTGAATAGGCCAGTAAGGTAAGTACAGGAGAAATTCCCTGCCTCTATGCTACTTTTTGCTGTAGGGATTTGCATTATTGATATTGCTCTCTCTCCCTAAGTCACAAATCACTTATTTCATTCAAATTTGCAAATGGGTTGCTCAGACTAATCAGTCCCAAACCACCAATTCAATCACTGATACTGAGATAAATTCATCACCCTCACAGGCTGAGCCAAAAAATTTCCCAGCTTGCGCAAGACAGATGTATCCTAAAATGTCTATAAAGTTGAAAAGGTAACATTTTAATTTCTTGTATGATAAAGTAACATAGTATCAAACAGACTTCCTAACTCTTTAATTAATTTATGTTTAATTTCAATTAAGGTATGCTAGAAAAACACCTGGACTCCTCATACTGTGAAAATTCTGTACAACAGGCTCTAGCCAAATAAATGTTAGTCAGGATGAACAGGAATGCAGATCTTTTTTTCCCCATCATCTTCCTGCCCTCTTTTTCCATTTCTGAACAATCAAGGTGAGCTGAATGCCTGTGCTGGGCAGGGCACATTCAGTGTTCCAGTCATCCATGGGAGGGAAGAGTTTAGTTACACTCCCTCTTTTCTGTGCAACTGTGTCTCCCTGAAGGAAAGGGGTTTCATCTTCACATGGAGACAGACAAAATCCCTTTGCAAAAGGGGTGGTAAAAGCACTCATTTGTAGTCAGGTATGAATGCATTCTATGCAAATATCATGCAAATAAATAAATTAATTCTGCCTGTGGTACTGATGAAGGTTGCAATCTCTGGAGGAGCAATCTAGAGGAAATTCATGAAAGAAACCCTTTTGGCATATTCCATCAAAAATGTTTTGATCTTCCATATGGAAATTAGTATTTCTGAAAGTAGGTTCCAGATAGATAAAACATTTTGATTACTTATGCTAAGTCATGGCAGAAAAGTGACAACCAAAGAGTACAGATGAAGAAGCCCATACATGCAGTGCTGAGTGAGGAGTGAGGCTTCCCCACTTCATACCTTAAATTTACCTAGGATATTTCATGCCAAGCTCTTAATTTTCTCATTTAGCATTCCTTATATCTCAAGGCCCACCAATAATGTTTGATGATGACACTGGCACGTGAAGTTACAACAGTATTAATGAAGATTTAGAAGGAAGATTGCCAGGATTGTTCTAAAGTGTTTGTAGTAAATGATACTGATTTTTATTGAAACATTTACTGACTGTGTTAGAATTGACCTTTTAAAATCCATGACTCTGTTCAAGGAACTTTTAATAGTTCCATGCCTAATATTTAAAAGAGAAGTAAAATTAAAAGCATGAATGATATCTACTTTCAAAAAAGAAAGAATGAGATCTAGTTATATATATTTTTCAAATGGGAAAAACCTAATTCACTTCCATTTGGTAAGAGTTAACTGTAAATATTATTAAAAAATACTGCTGGTTTTGAGTTCTCTAAAGAGAAATTGAACTTGAAATGATATAATTTACTTTAAATGGTTCAAAAATAGATCAGACTGACTGATATTAATTTAATGAAAGAATATTTTACCCATACACTAAAACCTTGGGGTCTATTTTCTCCTATAGGTATTTGTGACACCCTCAGCAGCATTATTGAACATATATGATGAATCATGTGACCTTTCCAGCTTATGTCTTAATGAAAATGGTGCTTGATGGAATGTCAGCTGAACTGACTCCCCAGAGATCAGAACCTCCACGCCCCCCCCCTCCCCTCCCCTCCCCTCCCCTTTACCCAGTTCTCATTAGTCTTATTTATCATTTCCATCTGAGTATGTTTGGGTTTGTCTCATGCAAGCAGCTTTGCAAATATAGAAGGGGAACATGGATACCATCACACTTGGTCTTTCCTGGTTTTTTCTTTCCTTTTATTTCATGTACACATTTGTATATATATGTGTATCAAATGAATTGCACTTTAAAGCACTCCTTCAAAGGACAAATATCACCCTAAGACAAGTATGAGCACTTAGAGCCTTTGAAATAATAGATTCAGAAAACTAAAAGGCTTATGGCATAGTGACTTGGTGCAGTAAAAAGCAGTGTTGGTAGTATGACCCTTGAAAAATGAATTACATTTGACTTCCTGCAATGACTGCTTCCCTTCTGCCTTTACTTCCTTCCCAGGGAAAATGGTATGTTAATATCTCCCCCTGCAGAGGAGATACCACAGACTGGAATACAAAGAATTGTGGAGAAGCTGCTCCCTGTGTATATTCCTATGAAAGACCAGGAGGGGAAGTGAAGCAGGGAAGAGAAAAAGCCTTTGTGAATGTGCCTGTGGAAGATGACCAGGAAACGTTACTCTAACACAAGTTTTGTACCCTAAGCATGAGACACAGCCTCCTTCTCTGCCCTAGGTGCCATAAACCTCTGCCCTCTCCATGCTGTGTTGGGTTTGTAGGTTGAGATTTTGATAGCAGGAGAGGCTGCATGCTGGGGCAGTTCGTAAAGCATGCGGGCAGGACTCAGGCTGGAGAAGTTAATTGGAAGACTGTTTTCACTGGGAGAGACCCCACCCTGGAGCAGGGGAGGAGTGAGAGGAGGAAAGAGCAGCAGAGACAATATGTGATGAACTGCCCACAGCCCCAATTCCCTGTGCTACTGCCGAGGTGCAGAATCTGTGAGGAAAATAAATCCTGAAAAATGTGTGAAGTTGCTTTAAGATTTGGTTTGTATTTTCTCATCATTCTACTCTGTTTTGATTGGTAATAAATTAAGTTAGTTTATTTCCCCGGACTCTGTTTTATCAGTGGCAGTATTTGGTGAATAATCTCCCCCTGCTCTTACTTCAACCCAAGAGCTTTCAGCTGTATTTTTCTATCCCTTGTTTAGTTGAGGAGGTCACTGACACAGTGGCTTTCATGTATGGTACCTGGCACGCAGCCAGGGTCAGCCCATCACACGTACTATTTTCAGTATGTATGAAACACACCTGACTCTGCAGTACCGTTTTTGGAATATTTTACTCCTATTTGGAACTTTTTCTTGATCTTTCATTCTGACTAAAACTTGCAGCATGATATTTATACCAGAGTTGTAATTAGTTTTATTTTATTTTTGGGACTTATTAAGTCAATCTTTTTATACATCACAGTGATATGAGGCCACTGCAGCTTCTCCTCAGCATGCAATAAAATATATATTACTTAAAGTTGTAAATTAATTTTTCTACCTAAGGTGACAAAATTGTGGCTTGAAGATTTTCACTGCTGACATTCAGAAAGGCAGCTCTCTTGACTTCTGCTGTTAGGAAGAAGAGCTGATGAAGGCAGTACACTCTGCCTTGTTTGCCTTCTCTTACTGTTGTTTCAAAACCCTTTTTCTTGTAGGTTACATATAAGCAAAATATGTGCTTTCTTTCCTAAATAATTGCTGGCATGTAAGGATGAATCTTAATAAGCAGAAAGGGCTATTTTTTTTTCTTCTCCAGTCTTTAGACACAATCTTTCCCTTGTTTCTACTGAGTGAGACACAAAGTGGTTGAATCAATCCCAAATACTCCCAAAATTTCCCAGACAACCTCTGAATTAATTTGAATTTTCAGTGAGCTTGTTTAGATGCATGCCCTGCCTGGGTATCTCCATTAGAAGACAAAATTTGAAATTTCTCTGTAGAGTGAAGGTTTCTGCAAATTTTCCATACACAGTGAATGAGCAGTGTATGGACCCTCTGTTGACATCACTTTGATAATCTCATTTGAGAACCCATCTTTAACTCCTGGTTTGAAGTCAGACTTTCTTAAAATCTGAAGAAACTCCTTGCTGACAACAATAGGGTTCAAGAGAAAAAAAAGTCAATTACTCTGCCTTTTTATAGTTTTTGACAACAAAATCCTATAGTCTTCCCCTTTGTAACATTCTATATTCTTCAGTTCACAGACTACTGCAATCTGTGAATTCATAGTCATCACCCTTGCCTTTTCATATGTCAGTGTTATCAGCGCAGAATCATTATTTTCCTCACAGATTTTTCTATAATTCTCCTCACTACATTATCCAAGAACTTTGTAAAGGACTGCCTTTATCCTTATAATCTCCATGAGATGAAGTGTTGTTATTTTGCTAGTCTTAGATGGGGAGAGATAGGTCATGGTGAAATCAAAGTGTTCAGAAGAGTGCATTATTGGAAGGTGTCCATTTTAAATGAGGGAGGAGCTGACTTTCTCAAAAGGGTTTGCTTTACTACAGCATGTTACAAGTGCACAACACAGATTTCATTGATTCCTTAGCAGTGGTGAATGCTCAGCATTTCCTTATTTCCTGGTGGCAAAAATATCTGCAAGTACTCATCATCTCTGCAAATTATCCTGTACTTGATGACAGATGGTCACTAGGGTATCTGTGGCTGAATATCTCTAGAGAGTCTTTGGACAAGGTGAGATTTAGCCATTTCACGGCGAGTATATGTATTAGGAGATAAATGAAGATGGGTTCCTGCTGATCACATCCATGTAGGAAATCTTAAAGGAAATTTCAATACACAATTTCTAAAAGTGTCTTTGAAAATTTCCTTGTCTAGTACCACAGGAAGAAGCACAAAAAAGCAGGAAAATTCTCTAAATAAAAGACATTTCTAGTATTTGTTACTGCAGGGACATACATAAATAAGAAACTACCCAATTCCAGAAACTTCTGCAGGGAATTTCTTGTCTCCAAGAGAGTAAGAATGAGGCTCACTAAAACCTTCATTTGAGGTTTCCTTCCTGTGCAGTATAATAGATATTCTAATATTGTCTTTGAATGCACAACAGGTTCCTGAGGATAATATATTCCTGATGGAGCATAAAGCATAAACAGGGAAATGTATTTAAACTCACTTGGCTTTCCCATGTGTTACAAACGATATTGCTCTGAATGCCTCCCCTCCCTCTTCTTTCTTATTCTCCCAGCTTTTTGGCTGAGCATGGCACCATATGGTGTGGAATATCCCTTTGGTTGTTTGGGGTCAGGTGTTCCTGCTTTGTCTACTCCCAGTTCCTTGTGCACCCCCAGCCCAATCACTGCTAGGGTGAGGAGTGCAATGCTGTGCAAGCCCTCCTCAGCAAAAATAACCCTGAGTTATCAAGACCATTTTCAGCACAAATCCAAAGCAAAATCCCAAACTGCGAAGAAAATTAACTCTACCTCAACCAAACCCATCACATCATGTTACAAACAGTGAAATCACTAAGTTGTGTTTTTTACTGCAAAATAAGAATATGCAGAAAATGCTATTATAGCCTGTGCTTGCTAAGGGTGGCTGCCTGCCTTCCCCATGGTGATGCAGGAGCTTTGTTTAAACTGTAAATGCTCAAACACTCCACTCTTATCCCCCAGGAAGAATATGTGGGAGCCCTTCCTAAAAACATCCACCTAAATAAACAAACCTAGAATCCTCCATGAGTTGAACTACAACTCTGAAGTACTGAGGTACTTCTAGAAACTAACATCTTAAGGTTTCACACTGGATTAGCATTTGTATTTGTTCTACCTTGTAGTAGTATTTGTCTAGTGGCTATAGCAATGCATTTAATGATAAAAAGGCAGCCCCAAGTAGTTCTCACGATGAATTGCAAAAGATGAATGGAAAATCTGAGAAAGATGGACAATAAAACTGAACTACTAAGTCCCAGAAAGAGACAAATATTTGCATAAATTTGTGGCTCCAAAGAAAGTGTGTGTAACCTGAATTTGCATAATCTAAATGATGAGAAAAGTCGAGGAAACTAAAGAGTGTTTAGACATGTTGGTGCCAGGGCTAGCTCTTAACTTGAACAAATCACTTTGTGAGAAGAAATCCCTTGTGCCCTGATCCTGGAGCCAGAAAAAGCACTAAGACAGATTTCCCAAAAGAAAGGGACAAAAGGCTGTAGTCTGCTGGGAAATAACAAGGAAGAAAATAGACTTTGGAGGTCTATGTAACAGTACAGTTACAGTGGAGTCACTATACTGTTTCTCAAGAAATTGAAATGCAAACTTTGGTAGCTTCAACCTTTACTGACTATTTAGGGATCAGTAGATAAAAATGAATCTCTAATAGTCAGCCCTCATAACTTTATTACAGCTGAAACTCCCAGGACCAGCAGAATCCTCAAGCTGGCAGCCAAACTTGGGCAGAGATGGAGTTGCACATCTGCCAGGAGCAGTGAGGAAGACAAGATCTGCAACCATGGCAATGTGGACTTTGACACTCCTCCAGTGGCTCTCTGTCCAGTGCCTTCTGCTGCATGCCAAAAACTGAACTGCAGTTTCTCAAAGAGTCTGGAAACAGTAACTGTGGGACAGATGTATGGATGGACAGATGTGGGAAGGAAGGAAGGAAGGAAGGAAGGAAGGAAGGAAGGAAGGAAGGAAGGAAGGAAGGAAGACAAAACAGACAGTGTTTTAGAACTGCAGACACTATTCTCCTCCCCTTGTTCCTCATTCTGGAATACCTAGATGTAAGTATGAAAAAAAGACTGGACAGGTGGCACTGGGTATCAGAGGGTATCAGGGGCTTAAAAGTCCAGAGGCTTGTAGGGTTTTTGATTCTTCTCTAGCCCCTTCAAAAATAATTTAATACTATTACAATTCAAATTTATGAAGGAGTATATTTTGTTAAGTTTACTCTTTCTCTGAAGCATGTGAATGCCTAAAACACCTTACAAATAAACAGTTTGTCTTTTCAATGTCTGCTCTGTGTTGAAACATATGAAGGGAGAGCAAAATTTGGTAAATAACATGCGGAATTGCTATTTAAGATCTAGATCCCACACAAGAAATCCCGGTACTATCTTCAAACAGAATCTGTATTTTTGTCAATGTTTCATGTTATGGAGTAATCATACAAAATACATAGTAAAGCTCTTTGCTGAGGCTGCTAAGTTTAAGGACTCTGATTAACAGAAGTCTTCTGCCTAAATGTAATATGCTGTTTGTTTTCTATGGTTTGCAGTTAATTACATAGCATAAGTACTGACAGGAGAGAGCTCCTGTTTGTGAAATAAAACCAACCACTCCAAGTTGTCTGTTAAGTGAGCAATTTACAGAGACAGTGGCACAGCTGTGTACCATTTAAAGCGTGTAGTACCTTCATTCTTGTACTCATTCACACTTCGAGCTCTTCTCTCTCCCAGTGTTCGCTGCTCTGGGTAAAGCCTGCAGATCCCCCATAATGACTCTTTTATGACATTTGATGCCTTATTTGACCCCTGCTCAGTAGTGAGTCCCTGAAGAAGTTGAGCTCCAGTCACACCTACATTCTTAATGCAAGTAGGGATATGTTATTGTGCCATATGTGAAAAGTGGCATTCATTAATCAATGTAACTTCATTAATCAATGACACAGTGTTTCTAAAGGAAAATCTTCCCTGTGTAATGGAAAGAAACTTATCTTGCGAACAGGAACTGCTATCCCTACTTCTACAGCTAAGCTCACCCAGAAAATAAGAGTTCCTTCTACCTACACACAGGGGAAGTTTTCTTTAAAAAGGCTTATATGAAAAATAGTTTTTAATCAAGTGGAGCTGGGTTAACAGAAAGTCTGTTTCTCAGTGGTGAGTAGTTTCTCTTCCCACCAAAGAAGTCTGCATCATTTACAGCAAGTGTGAAAGCTGGAAGACACACCTCTAGACATTTGGCCAAAGGAATAAGAGCAGCCCATGTTTTCAGAGAGATATTTAGAATGAAAATTGTGGTTACACTTCATTCCCACAATTTTTAAAGTTTTATTGATTTTTTTCAGCAGAAAGTTAATATTATATTTTTTTTTTAACAAACCAGATGATTACACAATACACCTAATTGTAAGGCAGTAATTTTTCAGGGCAAGGGACAGAGTTATAAAAACACGGAATGAAATACTTTAAATCAGGCTTTTAATAGGGAAAAAATACATGTTACTAATACAATAAAATTCTTAGTATTGTTATAATCAAGTCTTTTTCACAAAGAAAATAATAGAAGGAGAAAATAGATTTTGTGTCAAAAAAATATAATTTCCAGCTATAAATACATTAAGAAAATAGGGTAAAAAGACAGATACTTTAGACGGATAAAAGGCTACAAAGTCACATCACCTACCTGTTTAAAGGCAGAGAGAAAAATCAGGGTAAAACCAAATAAGCTTATCTTAAAGACAGAATGCTTTTTCTGCTTTACACCCTTAAAATCAGTTAATTGGGCAGTGCTAGTAACAGATCATTTATTCTGTGCAAGCCAAACCCACAGGTACGTATTATCTGTAGGCACAATAAACAATTTGTACTTCCACAGTATCTTCAATCAGAGCATTTCCATGTACCTTGCAAGCAACTAATGTCTTTATTTCCCAGTGTCACTGTGAACAAAGCTATTAAGTTTCTTCATCTAAAAGGTGGAGAAATGAGATGACTTGGATAAGGCTCACTCGCACCCTTTGTCTGGGCTCCCTGGACAGTAGCCAGCTGCACCCTCCTACCCCAAGGCAAATCAGCAGTAGGGATTTTGATGTAGTGCTGATATAACCCAGTCCAACGCTTTCATCTCCATCATGGTTTTTAACTGGGTGGAACACTTTAGATTCCAGAGACCTGTTGAAAGTGAACTGACTGGTGGATGCGCAGAATACAGGGTGTAGTATAGTGTAGACTAGTCACCCCTACCAGGTAATGAGATAAAAGACACAGTTACCAAGTGTCACCTAGGTGACTATAATTATGTGGTTTAGTTTGGCTCTTGGTTTTGGAGATTGTTGCAGGATAGAGCACATGGGCCAGTGAACAATCACACACCACTACATCTGAATGTTAGGCAGCTTCAAATTTTCTCTTTGGGAGCTGAAACCTCTGAGAAAATATTTACTTTGCAAATAAAGTTCATTTACAGTGTCAGACAAGGTGACTCTTTAACATCACTGCAAACACTAGAAATTCCAGTATAATCACAGCACCTCATTAAACATGAAAAATAACCTTCATGCACTGGCATGTTTTGAGTTGTCAGCAGTAGCAAAGGAAATGCTACAGTATGTGATAGCCTCAGTTAGTAGACCTGAGGATGAAGAGATGTAAAATGACAAAGATCATCAGGCCTTGAGAAGGCTGGTGGAGAAAGCCATGAATCTGGGAAATGTAACAGATGCAGAAGTGAGAAATAATTTGCTGAGACGCTCTAACCCAGAGGAGGTCCTTATGACACTCCAAAATGGAAAAAAACTGAAGTGCTTGCTAGCTACTTAGTTTTGATGGCTTCACATTGAAGTTGTCAGCATGGAAATTACTTCCATATAATAAACAGCTTGAACATTTATGCTTACTTAAGAGAAATATTTATATATATATATATAAGTACACAATATGTTTTCAGATTTCACAAAATCCATAAAGTAGCACAGAAAAAAACAACAAACAAACAAAACCCGACATCATGAGCAATTTCAATTTGAACAATATGAGGATCATAATTTTTCCATTTCAGAAATTTAAGAAGTTCTGTTTAGGTAGCATTAACGACACTGCCAGGATCATCACTCAGCATCATCCTGAGCAATATTCTAATATGACTGTCCATTTCTCCGATATTCACTGGTCTGATCCCCAGACAAACAAAATATCAAACCAAAATATTCAGAAACACTTCAGCTTGTGTGTGGTGAATAAGGAAAGAAGACAATTTTGACCAAAAATGGATAGAGAAAGTCTTTCAAAATGTATATATAGGTTGCACCCATGAGTTAGTATTCAAAGCCTGTCTGAGCCTGCAAAACATGTCCATCCTCCCCCACAAAAATGTAAACCTATTCTTGTCCACAAAGCAAAGATCCAGCCTATAGGTTTGGAGAAATAAGCAGGAAGATTACATGAAGTTAACTACAAATGTAACTGGTTTCTGACTAAAGGGCTTCTGTGCATTCCTTTGTACGTATTTGTGTGTAAGTCATTTATTGGCCTGTTCCACTTCTCTCCAGCCATCTGTAAGAAAAATGCAGTAACAGAAATAGCCTACTGTGTATTGGTTTACGTTTTCAAGCCTTGTTTTGACAGGACAGTCAGCTAGAAAAGCAGAGATTCTCACTTATTTTTCTAGAACTCTGACACACAGGGAAAAACAAGGAGTTTTCTTCTCTGCAACACTAGTTTCCAAGTGCACAAGATAAAGCCTGTCATCATGAAAGGGTCTGTGTAGCATTAAATATTAATAGATAAAAACTATTTCCTGGTTGCTACTTAATGCTACCTAAACAGAACTTCTTAAATAAAGGAAACAAAGTTAGAGTTGCTATATATAGGTTGTAACGATGGATGTTTTCTTACATGAAAACTTCCTGGTTAATGTATGTTGTATTTTATGTTAGGCATATTTCAACCTATGTGACATCATATGACACTTTCCTCATTGTTCTTGAGTGGTCTGTCTCTCTCATACTGCTTTGAACTTTGTTACTGAGGAGGGTATTCAGACACTCTCTAAGCTCAGTACATTGATCTCTGTTGTCTGCACAGCCAGGAAAATCACTTTCATCAGATTATCATTTAGCTACATATTTTCTTTTCAGTCTATAATAAAAATGTTGCATTTAGAAGGAATAAATTAGAAGCATATTTTTTCCATAAAAATGTTAAAATTATATCCTAGCAGCCTGTTTTGTATTTCATTTTTTCTCTCACTTTTTTTTAAATTTTCTACTGAATTCCTTCTTTTGGGTGTTTGTTTTGAAACTTCATTAAACATGCTGAATAACATTTGATCTCATAAAACCAAGCTTTCTAGTTTACTTAAGATGATGAAGAATGTACCAGAGAGTTTCCCAGGCAGTAAATTTTTAAAAACTTGTAAAAATTTTTTTTTTGTGGAACCTTAAATTAGCACAGGTCTACCAAGAAGAAAGGGATTAGGATTTTTAAGAACAAATCCAGCAAATAATCTTGTGTTTCACAGGTGTTGAGTGTCCATATTAACAATATTGCTCTGTAGGGTCAAATCTAATCAGCACAAGCCCTCTTAACATCTTTAGAACCTCTGAACAGCCTAACAGCAAAAGAAATGAAGAGAAGAAAGAAGAAACCATAAGGGCAAAGTTTCTAATATGATTTATTTCAGCTGAGAAAGCGGGGGCAGGTTAAATGAAACT
>VWYO01024765.1:31514-45220 GCA_013400275.1 Rhadina sibilatrix
TTAGGAACTCTGTCACTGTAGATTGCTTTCTCCCCTCCAGATCTGAGTTAGGGACTTTGTTTAAATAACTCATTCTTCTTCCTTAGAGAGTTTAAGGCTCTTCCCATCTTTTTGATTTACAGCAGAAAATATTTTCTAACACTCATCATAATACTTCTAGAGAGCTTCTTTCTGCAGTATTATCACATTTCTGGTTTCAAAACTGCTGTTCTCAGTGAAGAACATAGGAAAAGAGATAATGAAGGTCTAGCTGCTTGCTTACAGGGAGCTTTTTGTTTCAGGTTCAGTCAGCAGGGACTGAACTTCCTCATCAACTCCAAACTTCACACACTAAAACGCACACAACTCTTGTCACTTCTCTAGTCAAGGTTTTAGAGAGCAGAGTTTAAATTCTAACAGGTGTTATTTGATGTGTGTGCTTGTGAAATGGTACTGCCTGTTGCCCGGTGTTTTGACACGGGGAGTTTCTTCACATATGAATACATTTCCCTGTCACGCATCAACTTTGTCAGAGTCTTAGGGGGGAAAGGAGGAGGAGGAGAAACATTTGCTAAAATATTTGTAATATATCCTCTGATCAGATGGTAACAGCTGCTAGCAAACAAAATGTGTCACTCTTTATTAGGTATTCATGTTGTGAATATAGAAATAGATTCTACTCGTAATTAAATTTGAAATTTTCTTCTGAAAGTAAGAGCCCTGAAGAAACTGATCCTTTTGCTCCCTGAGTGACAAAGAGATGGCCACCATTCCTGTTTGCATTGGAAACAATGAATTTGTTTCTGCTAGGACCACAAACCTAGTATTATAGGGTGCATTTTTAGTCTCTGAGTACAGAGAAGCCTTGTTCCTTCACACCAGCCGTTACATTTCTTGATTTCCCCTCTTCCTACTTGGCAGGGAATATTGCTGAATTAACTATGGTGTTTTCCATGCAATTCCCATCTCTATGTCTGGCAATAATGCACAAAAGGAAACTGTTTCAGAAGAAATGCTGATCTTGGATAGGGCTCAAAGGCTGGGGTTCATTCTTACTTTTCACATGTGCACCTCAGAGTTGTATGAAAGTGCACGGCTTCCCCTTGCACCACAAATGCAAAAGGCAGGAGCTACCTATGAATGCCACTGCTTGTAGAGGGTTGCTGGGGAAATGGTTCTCCTCTGCACATAAAAGCTACTTGTTTTAAGGAGCACTTATAGCAGACTGGTAAGGATACTTTTAGGATTGATGAGTGAAAAATAAATGTACTACATAGACAAAACTGTTAGTCTCTGGTTCACAGCCAGCTTTGTCATGGTAGGACTGCTTCTCTGGCCATCTAAAGTTCTGAATGTGAGCCCTAAATAAAGGTCTTAAGCAGTAGTCAACAGAAAGACAAAAAAAAAAGAGACAGAAAAGGGGGGTTAAAGAAGACACAGGCACATGGATATTTTAGGTAAGAATTGTAATCTCTTTTAGAAGTGTTCTTATAATTGACAAAATCTAAAACAGAACTTGCGCTATTTTAGTATTTGTAACATTGCAGAAATGTTTCTATTTAAATACAGAATTATTATGCTGTATTTCTATCTTATAAAGAAAGATATACCAACCATGAAGAATCAGGCACAATGAGAAGAACTTCTGAGCCTTCTGTTAGAGAAAACCAGACATATATTTTGCCAAGATGCAAGAGAGAAAAGCAAATGAGTAAAGTTAAATGGCAAATTTTGTGTTGACACTGACTATTCGTAAGTACATGTGTTTCCTTAAGTGCTGAAGAAAATCAATTTTCATCTAATTGTATAAGAAATTTCTTGAGTCAAATAAGCTCTTGGGAAGCAAAGACTAATTTTCAACTGAGCTTAACCTATTCATCAACACTAAGCTTCCATAATTAGTGAGCTTAGTCATGCAGAAAGTTTAAAGAAACACATCTCATTGTTATTATTTCAATTTCCAGGTCCAAAGGAGAAATACAAGACATGTTACCTTTGACGTTTCTGAAATATAACCAAAAATTGCTATAGTCACACAGCATATACTTTGCAGTTTCACTGCACCAGTTAAAAACAGCCTGGGAAAAGAGATTTCTGAACAAGGTTTAATATTCACCTCACTTTTATTTTTATGTTTTTAACTCTATTGATAAGCAGGCTAATGTACAGTAAAGCAGACATCCTTCTACTACTACTACTACTTCTACTACTACTTTGAGGCTGTCCTTTTCATCACAAAAGAAGGCAAAAATCATATAATTATGTCTCATTCCTTATATGATCATAGTACCCAAGAGCTCCTGTCCATATTAGTGTTCTGGCAAGGAAAGCCAAAATTACACTTATCATGGCCAAAGACCTCAGTGTGCAGTAGGAACTTTTATGAACTCACCTCAATGTTTTCCATCTGCAGGAGGACAACATGTAATTTGTAATTTTATGTGCCCTACCATTTTCTGGTTCATTTACTTAGGATTTGTAGATGTGACTGGCATTTGAAACACCAACACAATAATTATTCACAAATCCTTCACCTTCTGAAACAGAAGAACACTCATTTTACTGAAAATGAATGAAAAATTCTTACTGGTGAAGCTCCTGTTTCTGTTATACACCAAAGCTGCTCCAAAACCACAAAGATACCAATATAATTGCCAAATATTTATTAATTAATTCCCTGCTGTACACACTTCAAAGATGTGTCCAGATAACTATATGGATATATTGGACATACATGCACATGTTTAAGAAAACCTTATGACTTGTCTTTTTTGAATGTCATATTGAGCAACCTAAAATAACTTCTGGAAGATAGAAATGTATTGTACCACTTCTGCAGTAAAGATGGATTTACACTCTCCAGTGGAAATTTCCTTTTTGAAGGGAAAGATGCTAATTAGAATTTGGACTCTAAGAACGGAGTGAGTAAAAATAGGTTAAAAGACAGCACCTCAGTGAAAAATAGACAGTCCAGGAAAGAGAAAAGAGGAAAGGAAAAGGTCTACTGAATATCAACCTTTTGATAAGTTTTCTTTGCACTCCTGTGCTTCCTGCTGTTCACAGATAGCAGTCACATTCTTGGAACTAGGACTATCAGTTTATTGGATATATGGAAAGTGCACACCACAGAGAGTTTCTCAGTCCCCAGCTGGAGCACTAAGGTGTAGGAATTTCTGCATGGGAAGAACAGCTGTAATAGTAGCTTTATCATCTGGACTACTACCTCTATCTCCTCAGATTGACTATCTGAATTAAAATCTAGTACCGAAAGGATAAGACAATGTTCTTTCAAAATTAAACCATGGCACAGAAATTGCACCATCACTATAGATGCCTTTTAGGTCTCCCCAGATGATAAGACTTTTTATTTCCTCTCAAACTATTTTGCTGGTGGATTTTGCATTAATGTACAATGTATCAAAATAACAATTGTGCAGTATTTGGCAGGTGCAAACGAATTTGTTCAGCTTGGAATGCTTGACTTTTTATGATGGTTGTGACACTACATTTGTTTGACTAGTGCATTGAAGATACAGTAAGAAAGATGCCAAAAGGCAAATTCATGATGAAATAACTGACCTGAACAGAAAATCATTGAAGAGGGTTGTTTTTATTGGTATTCTTTATGGATTGAGCAGTTTTAAAGATTGTGTAACAACCACAGGCATGAAAGCTATCTGGCCTCTTCAAGACTTGAATAGATGGTTTGTAGTGTACTGTCTGTGTCTGTTCCTCTCTCCACACTTTTACACAACTGTAACAACAACAACAAAATCTTAGCTATTTTAAAAGTACTTTTTGTGTGTGTATATTTATATATATACACATATATATACTTAAACCAGTTGTTTTTCTGACAAGATTTTACAATTTTATGAGGTGAACCTCATGCCTTTATAGGAAATCATCCAGTTATTTACATTTTCATAGAACTTCCTTACTTCTCAATTCACATACTGCTTAAAAACAGAATTTGTGAGAATACTATGTATGTTGAGAAACACTACAATACTCTAGAGAAAACTTTGAGGATTCTTGTCCATCAAGAATAAACAGGTACGAGCTTAAATCAGCCACACATGCTAATTTACACATATGAGCCTTTTTGTTTTCAGCTGAAGGTTTGTCATTCTATTTCTTGGAGTCACTTTTCATAAATTTTCCTGACACTGTTTTAAGCTTCTGGAGACATTCACTAGCACATTACTTTGGTATTGTAATACTATTTTTCCCAGTCTTGGTTTTGATGTCCCAGGACCTTTGATTAAGATTGAAATCCACTTTCGATGTTTCACATTGAAAAATTCTTGTCTCACAGACTCCAATGGATCTCTCTTTCTTGTACCCATAAAGAGATAAAGACTTTTTGTAAAGATTGCTTAAATGTGTTCGCTGGCATAGCAGCAGGTCCTGACAACAGATGTGGCAGCAGCTGGAGAAATCTTTTTTCATTTGAAATTGATGCTTGAGTCTATATTCAGCCAAGTATATCTCTGGCATGGCAAACATGTAAATTCTTGAGGATGCCTTTGACTGCACTGAAGATGTATTTCTGTTTCTCTATGATGACTATTTTCACTAAAAATTGGTAAACATCAGAGCCTATCCATGTATCAAAAAGCATACAATTTTAAAAACTTTATAAAAATTAAGTCACATGTTTACATGTCTACATAATGAAATGTCTTCACTTAAGAGTCACACCCTTAGAGGGAATTGTCTAAATAAGACTTCCTTTAGTAAAAGTGTAATTATCTATCTTTCCAATGACTTGCAGTAGTTATCAGGAAAGTTGCGAGCACAGAAATGCACACAAATCTCTGAAAATGCAGATGTTTGAATTGTTGCAGGGTGGCCAGGATGTGGAATTACCCCAGGATTTCTCTGAAGCATGCTTAATTTCGTCAAGGTTGAAATACCTTCAGGGTATGTATCAAAGCTTGAGGGGTCCAGGATTCTAGGAAAGGGAGACTATGTAATATGTGACATTTTTGATTTCTCCTCTTTTCTTTGATAAAAAAGAACCATGCTAAAATTTTTCATTGCCATGAAGTTTAATCAAAGTTCAAACTAAGTAAAAAATATTTGTAAAAGCCTCACTTAAGACTGTATAAAATTTACACTTAGCTGTTTCTGTTGATGTCATCCCTACTCCAGCCTTCTTCCAAACACTTTCTCAAACTTCTGTTTAAATTTAGCAGATGAATTTCTAGTTTCAGCTTCTTGTTGCACACTACTAAGTAAAGCTTAGTCTGTAAAGGTCAACACATTCTGATGAGAAATGTTCCCATGTTATAGTTTTTGATGTCTAGTCTACACCAGAGCAGAGATTAGGAATGTGCACTGCTGGAATGCTACCAAGAGTCAATCAAAAGTTTGTTTCTTAAAATCGTCTGTTTCTTCACTTCTGCAATACATATAAGAGGAAGATCCCCACAAGGACAGGATGAGAGGATACAGCGATGTCCAGGGTTAGACACTAGAAGGAATTTCTTCACAGAAAGGATGATTAAATATTGGAATGGGCTCTCCAGGGTGGCAGTGTTGTCACAGTCCCTGGAGATGTTTAAGAAAGACTGTCTGTAGCATTCAGTGTCATGGTCTGGTTAACAGGGTGATGTTGAGCTATGGGTTAGACTCAACAAATTCAGGGGTCTTTTCTGACCTAATTGATTCCATTATTCTGTAAGTCTGTGATTCTGTGAACAGCAGTTTGATGTTCTTACTACCATCTGTACAGAGGAAATCCTGAACAGCCTCTGATTTCCTGCAAAAACTCCCCTGATATGCAAACTTTTATGATCAAGCCTAGGTCCTTCTAAGTGTTATCTAGGTGCTATTTTGCACCTAGACAGATACTGCCTGTGGGATCTAGAGCCAACCTTGTAGAAGAAAATGAGAATTCTTTTCAACTACATAGCCACAAAAATCAGAGAGTTTCTGGCAGTATACAGCCTAACCACAGTCAGAAGGACTTTGATGGCTGAAGATCTGCCTATAAGAAACTCCTGCTGTTTCCCATCCACCTCCCACTCTCCTTAGTTTACCTACCTTCCAGGGAGTCAGGTGCCTGGAATCAGTTAGATGACCCCATATTCAGAAAGACTCTCCCAATAACTATTAAACATAAGTGTGTAATTTCAGGTAGCAACTGCAGATGTTCTGGTTAAGGAAAACATGGGTTTACCTCTTTGTCTTCTGTTTGCCAAGGTGGAGAAATTCAGCCTTTATGAGGTTAACACAGATATGAAGTCTTGCATGTAAATAAATGGATGTCTCTACATAATGTATAAGAAGTCATTTCACCCAGAAGAGCTGAGACCATGTCTTGTTCTCTCTTTTCGCAATGCATTTTGACATGTAAGAGTGAAGAGAGACATCAAGAGAGAACTAAAGTTTAAGCATAGGCATGCTTGGGTCAATGGGGATTTCAAAGAGGCAGAATTTCTCTCCAATGTTTTATTGCAATATATAACTACCATTATATATTAGGCAGTGTTAATGAAATGCATATATGAAATCATAATCGAATCAAAATAGTTATAAAACTGATGATTTCTGAGATTAAACATCTATTTTTGGTTTTATTTCATGAGACCCAAGGACATATGACATATATTGAAACAGCTCAACAGATACCTGGAATTTGAAAGACACAAAGGTTTCCACTTTGTTATGAATGCCTCTTGTGTTAGTGATAAACATAAAGCAGGTAAAATGCTGAGATTTTTTTTTTTCCCCACTGTCAGCTACTCTTTTGCCTTATAAATTCTGAAAGATTTACCAAGCAAGCATGTGTCCAATTTTTGGAAAACTTGGACTAATTTCTAATGAACTTGAAGCTCATTTCTTTGTACTGTAGGTACAGAATTGTTGGGGTTTTTTTCTCACAACTTTGAATTCATGCTGGACAAAATACAAAGTCAAACTGATTTTTGGATTGCTGCCTTAATGTTCTGTAAATTTAGGCCTTTCAAAATTCTCATGAGGTATATAGTAATTCTTATTTTTGACTTTTTCACTACAGATCAAGAAACTGAGGTGCACACATGCCACAGCTTATTTATACAGAAATGCATGAGCTGTAAGCTAAATTTAACATTTTAATTATTTTAACTATTAATGTTAGCTATTGATCATACTTCTTTTCATTTGACTTCTGAATTTCATTGTTCAAATGTAGCAAGGTTCATACAAGATGTGTGACAACAAAGACTTCATAAAAGGTATGTATTTCTCAAATGAAGCTTGTTTTCAGGAGTAAGAACTACCTGCTACATAACTCACTGTTATCTGAAATGAAAGAGAAAGTGTCCTTTGACCAAAAAGTACAGAATTTAAATCCTTGGAGTTATTATAACAGGAAACTGCCACAAAAATTCTATTTTATTTAAAAAGTCAAAGAACATACAATTAAGACTGAGAATTGCAGTAACTGTAATAGCCATTGTGTGACACTACAGTAAATAGGTTGTAGTAGTAAACAATACACTCAATAGGATACTGCAATGTGGAGATTCATTATCACCCTGTCCAAATAGCAGATTTTTTTTTCCCCTCAAATTTGTGTTTTCAATCCCACTAAGTAAATTCAGGGAAGGGAAGTATGAAAGTCTGTGACAGGAAATGTATAAGATATGATAGATAAAAATACCCAGTTAACCCCGCCTGTGAAGTTCAGCAAGACCCCCATTTCACCTCCCTAAACTTGTTACATAACAATGTGTATTTGCATTCTTAGAGAGTGATTCTCGTATGTTCTCACATTATGCTTTGGTGACTAAGCTGCAAAATATTTCGTATATTAAAAAAAAAGTCCTCCACAGCTCAAGGACTACATCAATTCTCCATGTAGAGAGACAATAACTAACTCTGCAACATTTTTCTCATAGCTGTTACTGTAATAATTTAAAGCACTTAGAACTGCTATAAGGAAAAGTAAATAAGAGAATCATCTGCAGGCATGTTTGTGGTGTGATCTTAACCACTTATGGGCAAGTAAAACAAGTTCACACAAGTAATGCAAATATCCTAGTTCTCATATCACCGATGTAATTTTTTGGCTTCTCTAGAAGTATGATTATCTGGGATGAGACAAAGCACACATCAGGGATAGTCTGTTCAACAAATGCAAAGAGATATGCAAAGGAAAAAGAAAGATTCACAGTTCAGTTAGTGCTGTGACCTCTTGATTCAGAGTCTGCTACAAAACCAGCATGAATCAGGAAAGTACAATGGCTGGGCTAATGCACGACATCAGCAATCAACCTTGCTGGGCCCATGCAGCACAGAGGATTGCCAGGAACAGATTTTTCCAGAAATTGCTTAGGCCACAGGAGTCAGAAGCTACTACTTTGGTGATTTAGGGTTCCCTGGTGAATACCTCCCACTCATGATTAACTCCTCCCAGCAGATGCAGCTTCAGAGACAGAGTACAGCTTCATTGTTGTAGATAAAAACTGAGAGCAAACCTCCCAACCTTTTCTTTCTCTCCTAAGAAAGCCAATTCTCATTGTTGATAAAATTAAGTCAGAGTTACTTCACAAGGCTTAAAGAGCAGTATTTAAAGTTATTTTTCATCTGGGGAATACATACTTTTGGCATTTTCTCATTTAAAAAAAATTGTTTGGGTTTTTAAAATGTATATAAAGAGTAATTTTCCCTTTTAAAAATCCCTACCACTTAAAAAGTTTTACCATTTTTAAATGGATGGTCTGATCTATGCAGTCATTAGTGGAGGTGAAGTATTGATAACTTGTAGTAAAAGATGGTCTATATCTGAAAAGTTTAGGAGCTTCAAATATAAAGTACAGATCTGTACTTCATAAAACGTGAAGTACAAGGAAGCTGTGCCTTGGGAAGGAGCAGCTATGGAGGTAAGCGTGTATTACAGTATTTTTAATAATTTCTGGTATTTAAGGTGCTCATAGGAGTTTGAGTGAAGACAGACAGATTGCAGGAGATGTGCTCAGTAGAGGCTGCACAAAGTCAATCAATGCACACATAGTTAATCGCTGGCATAGCACTCCTAAATCCAGCTAATACACAAGCACTTAGACTTTAAGCACCAAATCTCTTCATGTCATTACCCAAAGCATGGCAGATGAAGAGCAAACATGCTATTATAGCTTTTATAGGCATAGGATATTTCAATGACATATACACTAAATTAAATATTAATACTCACTGACACCAGTACAATGGGAGCCACTTGGAGCCACAAAATCTCCAAAGCTACCTGTTTAAACCACAGCCCTTCAGCTTGGAGGGTTGGAGACAACTTAGGACAACTACCTACGCATGCATTCATGGGTAGGTACTGAGCAATATGTGAATTTTCAGTTTAAAAACCACAGGAAAGAGAAGTGGAAGGGGGAACAGAGGAAGCGTGTGGGGAAAAAGAAGGAATTGGGTTGGATAAGTGCGAAGTTGAGGAGATGGTGAAGGGATAAAGCTGGAACCTTTTAAAAATGAAAACAGAATGTCTCAGACCTTTGGTTTTGTACCTTTTCTTTTTGCCACTGTTTCCTTCCACTGCATGTTCACACACAAATATCTGTACTGAGTATTTAGTTCCACTCATGCAGGTGAGTTGATGTGACACTTTTTGGTCTTCTCTTTTGTCCCCATCAGCTCCATTTTAAGAAACATTTTCACTCCAAATAATTGGCAGGAAGATCCATTTCTAGGATAATGTAAACACTTTGCAATTGATTACTTTTTTCTAAAGTTTTGAAACAGTTCTACAGAAGGTGTTCTTCATTTAGACACTGAATAAAAGCCTCAAAAATGTAGTCTGTTTAGGTGGCAACAGCCACATGACCTTGGGAGTTCTTCTGTGAACAAAAAACAGGCATAGGAGAAGGAAAGGTAGTTTCATTCAATTTCACAGTTTTCTCTTTTCTGGATTTAGGGATACCGTGACCTTTATCACTTCCCCATAGTTCCAAAGGGACCATGTGGAGATGTATAATTCCTCAGCTCCTGGCATGCCTGCCCCTCGGTATCTCCCTTGGGAAGAAGCCAGCACAGCCTTGTCACCCATATTTAGGAGATGATTCTGCCACCTGCTATGGCAAAGATCTTCTCAGATCACTGCTCTGCAAGCTGCTGTGTGAAATAGCATTTACAGTCAGAACAGGGATGGAAGAAGAGGAAGGAGAAATCCAGAATCAAACTAAAACTATCACTAGCTACTCTCTGAACCTCTATGACTTCATTTTCCCCTCCTGATGTTGAGGAGGCATATAAAATACTGACGGTAATAACAATTAGTAGATGGGTCAAGTAACAGAAGCAATTGTTTTGCATTTTCTTCAACAGCTCTACTTTTTTTTTTTTTTAATACAGTTTTCATTACAAATGAACAGTCAAAACAATAACAATCTTTCTTAAAAAATATAAAAATCTCTTTGCATGCACTTTCATTATTAAAAGTCATCAAGTGGCAGGTAGAAGTTCTAGTTACCTCTTCAGCACACCATGCTTGTCAAATCATGATTAATTTTTTTAACCTTTTTATCAGTTCATCAGGAAAACATGTTGTTCAGGGATCCTTTGACATCATCTCACTAACTGCTTTAAAATTTAGGTAATTGGAAGAGTTATTAAAAATATGTGTCAGTAACTTTAGAACTCATGAAAAAATGTATAGGTCATTGTTGCTACTGTAATGCCGTTCACACAGTGATAAAAGAAATTACTGTTAACTACCAGGCTATTATCATACTTAATTCTGATAATTGTAGGCTATCCAAACAATGTTGAGAAATAGAAATCACATTATTTTATTCCTCCAACAAGGAGGAATATATAATTGTTCTATATTTGTTAATGAGTTAGATTTACTGCCCTATAGCTGATACACTGAGGTTAAAAAGTTTTCTTTGAAGCATCAGCTGTTCTCTTTCAGCGTGATTTGCATGCATGCATATGCACACAGTCTCTTGAAAACATTCTAGTGTTGTGACATAGTTTTCTTTTCTTCCTTTAGGACCAAACTGGAAAAGTAAGAAGTTGTGCAAAGCAGAAATAGGCTTTACTGACTACAAAGCCATGTAGCTCAAAACCTCCAGGCTCCAAATATCACCCAGACTACCGCTCGGAGGAAAACATAAGAACTGTGACTCTGGGGTAATATTGGGAAATAGACCAAAATTAATTAATTTTCATTATGACTAATTCCAGAAAATGTCTCCTGGAAAGTGTTTAAGCACCTGCCCCTTTGATTTCAATTGAAGTTTAGGGAACCTTACAAGAACTGAGTTAGCAAATTTTCATCTCACAAGTGTATTTTAGTGTTTTGAAAGCATACATGCTGGAAATGTCTAGAAAACACAAGTTTAGATCCTGTTTCTGTTTATGCATGTAATGGTTTCTCACTGTTTTTTAATCATTTTAAAGAAACTGAGAAAAAATAAAGTTCTTAAAATATCATGTATCTGCTCTGCAAAATATAAAGGATGATTCTAAATTCTACTGAAGTGAAACCACAATTACTGAAATCATCAGTTGTTATAGAACCATGAAACATTTCCCTGGAAAAGAACTCCAAAAGTCATTTTCCTAGAGTAAATGTGATCAAGATGTGGTCCCCAGCATTTCTTTTCTGTAAAATCAGTAACAAATGCCATTTATGCTTCACAATGCTAAAGCATACATTTCAGCTATTGTCTTCTACACTTTTCAGCATCTTTCCTAAACTTTGCATAGAATATTTTTTCTTGTCAGCATCTTTGCTGTTGTCTTGGCAGGTTTCTTCACAGACAGCTGCTGAAAGTCAGAACTCTCCCTGCTCAGCTAAATACTTCTTATGTTCCAGTACAAAATAGGAACACGAGCAGTGTTTTCCTCTGTGCTATTCCTCTCCTCCTGGTCATTCTGTGTGTTTGGGCTGAACAAATCCTGTCACAAGTATGGCAAAGGGCAGGTGGGAGGTGACTGTCAGGATCTGTTGGTTTGCAGTGCCAAGTGATACAGAAAGACAACTGACTTCCCAGCATCCTGATGTTCTCACTCTTCACTCTGTATATTGCTCTCTCACATTTATGAGCAATTGAAAAAAGCATACTGCATACTGCATCTCTTGCAGTTCCATGCTTTTACTAACTCAAGCCAAAGGTCTTTTTTCCTGGCAGTGGATTTAAAATTGGGTCCTAAATGACTCTGTGGCCTCAGGTGCCCAAAGTCTTCTCTAGAAAACTGCCATTGCATTTTGAAGGGATCTACAACACTAAGATTATTTTTATATCACACCATATTGTATATGGCATAGTAAAACAAAAAAATGCCTCTAGTCACTCACTGTTACTGTTAACCACTGTTTTGTTCTACAGGACCATAGTTTTTGCACTATAAATCTCAGTAATGATAAAAATGAGATACATTGGATCATGTATAGCTGTGTTAGTGATAGAATGTAATGACCCTTTGATATCTGTAATTACAGATTGAATTATTAAAAAGAACCCTGAAACCTAACATCATGTTATTACAAACACGTTGAATTTTCCTTCCATATTAACACTGTGAATACAGTAAAGTTGAACTTATCCCTGCATTCAATCTTAGAAAATATGAAACAAATATCAGATTGTTTGAAAAATATAATTCAAATGTACAAGTCTCAAAAACAATATCATCGGCAGCAACAACCTATAGAGAAATAATTGATCCTTGAGAAATTTTGTGGCTGTGTGTTTGGGAGCAGCAGAAAAGTTAAAAGCTTAGCTAACATGCAGTGTAAATTCAGATCAAAAATTCCATTATTACAGACTAAAGTTCTCACATTTTATCTAAGGATCATGTCAGATATCTGAGCTATATATCCCTCGTGCAAAATTTTATATATTCTCTTTTCTAGTGATTTTAAAATAGATACTTAAAATACCTCATTATTATTTAAAAAAATAGCAATCTTCCTTGCTTATATTCCCTCTCTCAGCTAATACCACTGCAGATTAACACAAATTGCACTTAAACAAATGATCCTCACTCTAAGCTGCCACTTGCTGAATATGTGAATTGGTGCATGTGTCTGCATGCAATTAATTCATAAGCAGGCTAGAAATACCCTCACAGAGCTCTGTTAAGCTTAAGTGGGAAGCTGCATAAGACACCTCCATAACAGAGTGTATTTCAGTCATGAATACCTGCGCTTAGTCCAGTACCTCTTAAACACACCAGCTTCATGTCTATTACTCAATGTGCCAGAAGTGCAGACTCCAGTGCGAAGATGTGATGGCAACACTTCTGCAGCACAACGATGGGCTGACTTACTTGGACTGGAAGTTAGTTTCTTCATGTGTTAGTGCTCTAGTAAAATATTTTTCATCATTGAGTTGACAGTTTAAATAAGCCGGCATTTTAAGTGGACTAAATAATCGCTGCTAATTTAACTTTAAATTTAGTTAAAAGGTTTACTTCAAAAGATGCAAGGTTGGCACTATATACAAGTACTGTTGAAATTGGCTGCAACACTCCTCATCTTCAATATGATCAGGAGTGAATGCTCTGTTTAGATTAAAAAATAGCCTTTTTTCCCTTGAACCCTATGATCTCTGTGGACCTGACACCCAGGAAGGTTGTGCTAATTATTTTGCATCTTACCAAATTAGCATCAGTCATTCTGTCTAAATCACTGCTATAACTTGTGTGGGGAAGAAAGCCCCAATTCAGCTTTCTTTTTCTTTTCTTTTTCTTTTTCTTTTCCTTTTCTTTTTTTTTTT
>VWYO01024765.1:49332-65050 GCA_013400275.1 Rhadina sibilatrix
AAAGCATATGGGATTGATGTCAGCCAATGCCATTTTCTCAGGGTACAATTATATACGTCTGTTATTCCAGTAAACTGTTCTTAGCAAGATGCATCTGCTGGCAGAAAATTTTCCAAAATTAATATTAGAGTATAAACCTGCTTTTTTATTGATACTAATATTTTCTATTCCAAATGTCCCTCATATTTTTCAGCTGCCTCCTGCTTTTTGCTCCATTCTGCTTATGGCCTCTCTCATGGAGAGCCATACGGAACCAAATCCTGTTCACTCACACAACTAGGCCCATCTGTCTTACCATGTAGACTTAGGCTATGTTTTCACTGTCAAAAATCTTTTTTTTTCAGTGAGGTGACTGGATGCATTAGAGAGATTTCTATAAAATCTAAATGGCAATTAAATTTCTGTCCATGATGTAAGTAGGTGAAGTCAGGCTTTAATGTTAACCTCATCTAGTAACACAGTGGTAGCAAAAAAAGTTTACTCATACCTTATCTCTGTAATGACTTTAAACTGAGACAGCTAGTTGTTATGTAGTTATTTGGATATAAGATAGCCACCTTTTTAAAAAAAATTGAAAGAAAAATACTAAAATAATTATTTGCTAAAAATCATTGCAAATTCATTGATGTCATACAGTTTGTAGTCTTTTATCACTCAAGTAATGAGATTTAATAAATTGAAAGTGTTTTCCAGCTACTTCTTCCAACTGTTATTTAAACTGTATTCCAACTTCATGTTGGCATGGAAGTAATGTAATCTTTCTTCCTAAGAAAGGAAGTCCAGTTAAATATTGATCATTGATACAGGCTATATAATGTGAGGCAAACCAATGGAGAAAATTGCAAAGTAAATTATGACTTTGCATATATGTTTTTCTTTATCCCATTTTTAGCATTTTTCTCATGCATTTAAATCTCAGGATGTTGAGCTGTAAGAAGTCTCTGTCACATGAAAATATTTTCCCTGTTTTGATTACTTTGCAGACATATATGTGAAAATGTTTATTCTGATTTTCCACAGACTGTTGACTGAACCATGGGAATATTTTCTCCCAAAACTAAATGACAAGAATTGAGAAAACTTATTATATCATCATTTTTAATGTTAATTCTTAAAAATTTCTTGCTGTTACTCACCCACTGCTCCAGCTCAGACTTGTCAAGTTTTCCAAAGACAAATTTCTCATCTTCAGATGCATAGTTGTTAGACTACACATTGTATAAAGAACCAGCTAAACAATATACAAACTTATTCTCACTGAGAATAGACAATATATAAAATTATTCTCATTGAAAAGAACTTCAGGCAACATGATTAGCATGACATTTTGTATCCAGCTCTCTAACTTATGAAAACTACCACAAATCTTTTGAAAATATATTCAATATTTTACACTGATTGAGTTGAAAATTCTATGTGACTTCTTTATGGTCTTTTGAAAATATGTGAGAAAACATGAACAAAAGAGGTCTGTGGGGGGTTTTTGTTAGTTTGTGTTTTTTTGTTTGGTTGGTTCGTTCTTTTTTGGTGGGGGGAGGGTTTTTTTCAGGAAAGTCATACAACACAGAGTACTTACACTGTGAACTAGTTACTCTTTCTGATCACTGTGTTCTCTGGGAAGGAAAGTGACATGAACCCCAAATTGTGCATATATGTCCCTCTTCCTTAGTCTATACTTTTCAAGCATAACTTGTCCAAATCAAGCTTCCAACTTCACTTTCAGATTTTCTCTATCCTCTTTTCAAGCTCTTTCTTATACCTGTCTTTTATTTCCATACTTGCCCAAGATGACTTCTGTCACTTACTAAAATGCATGCTTCTTCTGGCTTTCAAACTTTTCCTAAACATAGCAGCCAGAGTAGGGTGAGGAGGAGCAGATTATTGCTCCATCAGAGAAGTCTAATGAACATGACTGCAAAAACAAACAGGAGACCTACTGTACATGTGAATAGAGGCAAAGAGGTGTTCTTCAATACCCATACGTCCCTGTCCTGGTTTAGGGCAAAATTGAGAGGGAACCTCCGAAGGGGTTCCTCTGAAAAGCAAACGCAAACGGCCCCTCCCCCGAGCTGGTCCAGGAAAAGAACTTCTTCAGAGAAAAGTGGAAAAAACTATTTATTTAACAAACAAAATGCCCACAAATGCAAAGAATTAATAGTATGAAGCAATAAAACCTCTCGCCGCTCTGAAGAGAGAGGGCAAACTGAGGCAGTCCCTGCCGTGGGTGCAGCTCAGCTCCCTCAGCCTCTCACCAGCCCCACTCCCTCCACAGCTCCAGGNCCCACACACACTCTGAGCATATAGTATAAGGAGTAACAGGGCTAAAATGAAAAGATTAATCTGCCATAAATTTTGCAGATGAATCACCTAAAATGATCAGTAATATTGATAGAGTATAGGATATACTGTATAGGATAGTATACAGTATAGGATAACTGGACACATTTTTGTGTATTTCTGCATGGTAGAGGAAGTTATATTCAGACTTACCACACACATCACACTGCATTTAATCTGAATGACCCAGAATTATTGATGTAGCTGGAATAATACAGAGGCAACCGTCATGATAATTCTATGTATGATAAATGTACAGTAAAAACCCCAATGTTGCACAGCTGAAAACCAGAAGTGAATTCCAAAACTGGATGGTATTCTTTCATCATCATGAACTACATAAAGCTTGGCTTTGTGTGATCAACTGCCATATTCTTTAAAGAGATGACATTAGAACTAAAGTACTTTCAAGGCTGGTGCTGTGGCTCTGGACTCCAAAAAACATGAAGACACAATTTCAGCATGACAGCTAGGTAGACATCCAAGGACTGGAACTATTGACCAGGACTGTGTTATCCATACAACATATACTACTTTTTCATATGATAAACCACTTATAAAAGCTAAATGGCTGTAAAGACCTTAATTCCCTTGAATTTTGCATACAATAGAGTACTAAGTCTGTATAATAGTACATTATACAGTGTACTCTTGTAGAACACTCTACCTGGCCTCCCAAATCATCACTATTCAAACACTGTGAAATTAGTCTTGAATGACTGAAACTGCCTTTCAAGAATTTTAAATTTTGAAACAAAGTGGGAAATACTTAAATGAATATAATACAATAACTATTAACCAGTTTTCCTAGCACTCATTCTGCTAACTGTGTTTCCTTCTCCCTGAACAGAGATGAAACTTTTATCCCTGCAGAGAAAGTTGCACCAAAGTTCCCTATATGTCTCAAATATGTAAACAAGACCATTCAGCCTTTTTTTTTCATTTACTAATTCTGTTATACTTTAAGAGGTCTGCAGACCTTGTATTCCTAATTAGACGTTTCTTAACTCTATGTAGTTTGAAGAAAATTAGAATACATTTTAAGGTGGAAGAGTAAGTTACACTGCTTTTTGACAACTAAAGCATTTGATATCAGATGGGACTGGGTCAGAGGTCTTAAGAGAAACTGGCATTTTCAAATACAGGATACAAATAAAATGTTTTTGGTATTTATCTTTCTCCTAAAATTGTTGTATTCCTTATCAGAAGAAAAAATAATCATACCATATGCATCTGGGAAGTGAGGGGAAGTAGAAAAAGAGGGAGGCTGTGCATATGATTTGAGAGACCTAATATATACTTACCACTGAAGAACTTTCAAGCAATTTAATCTTGCAGGAAGGTTTATTTTTTGACCTTGCTCAGTCTCTGTATTAATTCTGTTCATATTTAATTCTAGCAACAGTAGCTTAATCCTCCACTTAGACTTGGATTAATTGGAATAAGAAATTCTTACCATGCTACATCTTGTCATGGAAAAATGTTAAGACTGTTGTTCTAAATCTAATATTAGGGTCTGATAATAAATAATTGCAATAAAGAAGTAAAATGGCTGATAGTAAAATATCTTTCTTTTAACTGTACTTTTAATGTGGATGCAGAAGTTTAGTGTGAAATGAAAGGGCATATGAAATAGCATATGAAATAAAGTGCAGTGACAGCAGGCATACGACTACCAGTTTCCCCCTCAACAAAATAGGAAATGTGGACAACTGCTTTCGACCACATGAGGTATTTCCTAGCTCAAAATAGGAAGGTAATTTATATTCTGGTAAATATCTTCTAGAAATGTTAATATTTTTCGATGCTTTTGCAAAAGAGTAGACTAGTCTGACAAAAGGAGCAGCTGAAGAGCATTCTGTATATAACCAGGTTTTCATCAGAGATAAATCAGGCATCCCATCCACATTGTCCAAATTTAGACTCCAAAATAATAGATGTAAATAGTCTTGGGATTCTTGTGAATCATGTTTTAGTGATCGCAAGCAATCCTGTACCAACTCACAAATGCACGCACTGTTGTTCACTCTGTAGTAGTTTCCGTTGCATGTGTGAAAAACACATAAACCACACAAAACCATAAAGAGATATCTGTTTTATACTAAATGCTATGGAACTTCTTGGAATTTAGTGGACTGTAAAAGTTCATGACGGTGTGTGTTGGTTTTGTCTGGGATAGAGTTAATTTTCTCCACAGGTGGGGGGTGCTGTGTTTTGGGCCTGTGCTGAAAATAATGTTGATAACTCAGGGATGTTTCCTTGGTGCTGATCAGGGCTTGCACAGAGCTAAGGCCTTTTCTGCTTCTCATCCACGTCAGCCCTGCACGTGGGAAGGGACAAGCTAGGAAGGGACACAGCTGGGTCATCTGACCCCATCTGACTGGGGGACACTGCAGACTGTATAGTGTTGTGCATAGCCTATAAAGCTGGGGGGAAGAAGGAGGAAGCAGGGAATATTAAATAAAATAAAAAGTGACATTTTTTGACTTCCTAAGACACCATTATGTGTGTTGAAGCTTGGCTTTCCTGTAGATGGCTGAACATCTCCCTGCCCATGGAAGCGGTGAATAAATTCCTGGTTTCCCTTTGTTCGCATGTGTGGCTTTTGCTTCACCTCTTAAACTGTCCATACCTCAGGCCATGAGTTTTCTCACGCTCTTAGCCTTCCAGTTCTGGGGGGTGGATGAGTGAACATCTATGTGAAGCTGAGTTTCCATCTAAGGCTAAACCATGACACAGTGAAATATAGATTATGAAAAATACATTCACAACCTTGGAGACAAAACAGTGGTTAAATGCCTTGAAAAAAGATTGTGTTTGAATCAACTAACACTTGTACATTAAACATTTGAGGCAATGGACCTAAAAAAGGTCTGTTACTTAAGCCCGAGAATAGGAAATCCTTCTCCTTGTGTTCTTCATGCATCTCCAGCCTGATTTACAGGAAATGTGATGCTTCCTTTGATTGATGCAGTTAATCTCCATTCTCAGCATTTGCTGTTAAAATTCAAATTCTTGATAAAATATGCAGTTTTGTAAAGTGGGCACAGAAAGTGCTGGTGTATAGTAAGGAAACCTTTCAGCTGCCTACACATGGTTTCTAGTACCATTTTAATATTTTCAGTGTACTCATTTTGGAGTTTTGCTGCTGCTCCAGACAGATGTGGGGCTTAAGGTAGTCCTGTGCCATATCATATGACCCTGTCAATGTTTTAGATACCTGAAGGTGTCTAAATTCACACTAATATTGACATTTCATTACAGCGTGTAAATGACTTTGTAAGAAACTGGGAAGAAGATCTTTCTAAAGAGCTTTTTCCAGCTGGAAATAAAGTGTCCCTAACAAAGAAAACAGGCAGCTTCATTCCTGGTGTAACTCCATCTTTTTCCCTCTTGAATTGTAAATTTTTTGAAAATGGGAAAAACTAAGTAAAATAGTGAGGTAACTATTGCTAAAATAAAATAAAGATTTAAAACTGTATACAAATATGGTACAAGAAAACAGGAACTCTCTTGCTTTAAGTGCTCTTAGTGAGGGCTTACTGAAGCTCTGAAAAAAGGTTATAGAGCTGCTACACCATCTTGAATTATGGAACTGGATTCAGGTGGTATCTTGCCTTAAAACACATATCTGAGGTTCAGCTGCAATTTACTGTGCAGCTGAAGAGGAGGAAAAGCAACAAAATGAAGTGCTAGGAACTGTCACGAGAACACAGAGGTTTTTACAAACATCTGTTAACTTCAGACTAACACTTAGAATAAGAAATAAATCTAGACAGTCATATCTCATGGTAATATTGGGAGAATTAAATGGAAAAAAACCCTTCCACATAATTTTTAACAGCAGGAAGTTTCTAGATGAGCATTCCTTCTCACTTAGGGGAATCTGTCAAGGAGATATTGGATGGAGAAGGGAGGGTGGAGGGCACTGCTACATCCTAGGGAGCTGCTGCATATAGCTGAAAGGATTCATCACCATTAAAACTCTTGCAATTCTTGGAGGTCTGTTCAGAGCTGTTATACCCAAAAACTGAAAAGCTACAAGGTGGAGAAATAAGTTCAACAGAAAAAAATTTAGGCAATTTAACTTATCTCTGCCTCATAAAGAGAAGGTTGCTGAGGGACTGCTTGGGGTGAATATAGGAGATCAGGGGTTCAGTTCAAAGAAGACAAATATTTAAACATGCAGTCACATCATAAAAGTATAGTTTTCAGAGGGTGTTAAGGGAAAGTTCCTTCTAGAGGATGACACTAGAAAAAAAAATTGCTACTACAGATTTATGGAAGAATGTGTCTATAAGATAAGCTATTTAGACAAAAAGTTATGTGACTGCAGACAGACAAAAACATTAAAAATGAGTAGTGGATCATTCACACAATAAGCTCAACACATGTGAAATATTTTATTCTGAAGTATACTGAACAGCTAGATGATAGAATTACATAGAAATTCACAGCATAGGACATACTAACTTGGATGAAATGGGAAAAAAAAAAAAAAGAACTAAATTTATGGGAAGCACCAAACAAACCAGGTGTAAATTTATGTAAAAAGTAAAGATATTTAAGCTAGAAAATAAAAGGAAGGTCTAAAAATGCCAGAAGAGGGAATTCAGAAGAAAATAATGAATTCTATATTCCTATCCCAAAGGTTGTACAACGGAACAGCTCTAGAAGTTTTATTGAAGATGCAGCAAAACACCAGGTCATAGTTACAGAACTGAGCACACGTAGATCATTTTACCCAAAAACAAATCCAAAAATCTCTGTGGGGGAAGTTTAAAAAAGACTGCTTCATAATGTGGGTGAAAAACTAAAAAGGTGCATATCATATAAATAATAAAAGACAGATAAGGATAAGAGTGGGTGCCGTGATAACATGATTTTAGTATGCGGAAATGACTGGCACAGATAACAGTTATCAAGTGATGTTCAAGCAGTACATCAAAAGACAATTTTACAGAGGAAAATTAAGAAAACTGTCACAAGGAAAAAAAAAAACCACGAAGGTCCTTGCTTCTATGTAACAACTCACAGCTATTGAAAGTATGCCAAGGAATTGTTGAAGCATTTTGAAAAGCTCTAAAACCAAAGACAAAATTCATCATGCTGAACAAAAAGGAAAACAGAAAATAATGGACAGGATAACATTCCCTGCAGCTGCATTCAAGATGGACACATATGGGCAAAGAGAGTGTTTGTGAAGAGTAATTCTTCACAAACGTCTGAGTTTTTTCTGTTCTCCTCTGTCTTTTAAATAAGTTTTTCTAAAGTTCTATTTCAGCCTTCTGTGTTTACCTTTTGCAATGGAGTCTTTCACCATTATCACATAAACAACCTATTGTTGTTGTAACTGTCTTTCCACGTTTACATTCTTCTCATAAGGAGGAGACTGTTGATGGACTGTTGGGTTGACCAGTGTGGTTGGAGAGGAAGATTTTCTTCCTGCAATCCATGATCACTGCTGGAATTCTATAAATGTCAAGGTCTGTAAATAAACTGCCCCTTTTTTACCTTGGACATCTCAGTGTGTGAGTGTCATTTCTTTTGTGTCGTGCTGCCACAAGTAATGAAATGTAAGTTGGAATAATTGATCCAGGGCTTCAAAGAGGCTGAGATATTCATATTCACATACACCATGGAAGTGAGCATTCACTGATATTTCTAAGACCAAAATTATTATTTGTAATGATGTACCTGAGTGATAAGTTGCTTTGCATAATCACCAGGGAAGAAAAGCTAGATGATAGGAAGGTACGATCACATAAGATTAGGAAGGAGAACTAAGTAGTGGCAATGAAGACTTTTGTGGAAGAAGAACAAAGACATGAAGACCAGTAAAGAACTAACTGAATTCACATTACAGAAGTATGGAAAGATGGAAAGGGCAGCAGGGGGTAAGGATAGGACTGGCAGATATTTGACATCTCAATGAAAGAAGATAGAAATGTTGCCTCTGAGATTAAAGTTGAGAAAAATGATGGAAAAGAGTATAGGTGAGGGAAGAACTACATGGTAGGGGTTCAGAGATAAGTAAAGAAGGAAAATCAGATAAACCATCCATGTTTTCTGTATGCTTTAAAGAGGCTTAATATTAAGGCATCACATTTTATACTGTGAGTTGAAAGAGAGGAAAAAGCTGAAGAGGACACAATGGGAAAGATGAAACAGTAGAAGCACAGCCAATGAAAGGTAATGGAACCAGCAGAAAAGAAGGTTAGATGCTAAAATAGGCAAGGCACAGCTTGATGCAAGAAATCTTTAACTGGAAAGTGGTAAAAAAAAATATATAAAGGCTGTGTTATATCACTGTATATTACTGAATTATGCAAAATCTTGTATCCAAAACCAGAAAGGAGCAATGAGATTCAGGTTACTCTGCAGACAAGAAATTAGTCAGAACTGCTTACCTAACTGCTACTGCTCCAAACTACAGTTATCCATCAGGATAAGCATAAATGAAAGACATTGCCCTTGTATTGAAGAGTCAGGTCAAAACACTTCGTGTGATCAGTACCAACAGTGATGCCTCAAAGCCTCTCTTCTACACTATATATCATCAACTAATCCTTCCATTTTTCATTCATTATTATATCACCATAAGCACTTGTGTCAGTGAAGATCTGCCATATGGTGTAGCTTTGGCACCAGCTGTTTTTTTCAGTTATTAATAGACAACAAAATGAGAAGTCTTCTAGTAAGATGCATACAGATGATTTAATGGCTGCAGAAGAATGGCTAACAAACTCATTCAAAATTTGACTGAGTGGATAAAGTGTTCTTTAAATGAAGGGATTTTTCTTTGTTTTTATACTGTTTTTAGAATCACAGAAATGTAAACCCACTTGATGCAGCCTTCATAAGTATCTAAGAAAACCCATAATGGTTACAAGACAAAAGGATGAGACAGTTCCGACCATTCATTGGGACATCTTGGTGACCAGGAACAACAGAGTTAGATGATCCAAAGAGTGGACTGGAGAGACCTTTTTATGGACCATTGCCTTGCTACGTGTGAGAGTTCAGAGCTATTCCATTAAACTTTAAATACAGAGTTCAGGCCAATTTGTATCACTACAAAATTCCAGACTCCTTTCCCTGCTCTTTTATTAGTGTGCATGAGCATATGCGTGAGACAGTCACACAGCAAAACCAAAATGCTTTTTGACACTACAGAAAGTAAAAAATGGAGAGGAAGATGTTAAAAGTTAGAAAAATCCACAGTTATTTTGGTGCTGCACATTGACTTAGATAAAAGCAAACAGTTAAATAGAAACCAATTCAATTCAAACAGACAGTTTTGACATTTAAATGAAATTTCCAAAGCATGTACTGTGGTTAAACAAGGAGTATGGCTGGCTTCCAGATACATATGGCAATTGTGAGGAAGCAGTTTTATTGATGACAATCAAAGCTGGCAAGAGATTTTTTGGGCCCATGAACACACAAAAAATCCAGGGCCTATTGCATAATCTACGTCATCTTCCCTCTTCATCTAATAACTTTTCCCTTTCCTACTTTCCATCTATGTCTTTCTGTAATACTCCCTAACTTCGTTTCTAAATGCTCCTTGCCTTGATTGCATCTTCTCTTTGATTGATTGTTTCAATCTGCTCTTCCCGTATCATTCTCTTTCCATCATGCTTCCTCTCTAATCTTCATCATTCCCTGATATGGGGATAAACTAGAAAAACACTCCCATAACAACCTTGCAATGACCAGCTGAATCTCCTCCTGACCTCTGTACCTGACAGGATTAAAAACGCCCATTTAACAATTTCCAACAATAGGACAGCTGTCAAAAAGAGGGCCCAGATTTTTATTTACACATGAAGAATTTAGTCTGGTTTTAAGTATTGACTGGTATTAAGTATTCACAAACCATATCTGATAAAGGCTTAATGCTTGCTGGTATATGAATGCATGCCTTTATCAATGTTACAAATAAGTCTCCAAATACAGCAAAACTAAACTAAACTAAAAGTTCTGCAAATTACTTTTTATTTTCTTGTCCTTTTTTTTCCTAGTGCCTTCACCATTTTTATACTACACACAGAAGTAAAGTTCACTACCTGTCCCAATAGAGTTGCATTTCAAAAATGGAACAAAACAAGGCAATGTCCAAAATAGTTGCTGCCTGCGCTCCAAGATGGGGAAAGGCAGAACAAAAATATGAGCCTTTTATCCTACCCTACAGGAGTCAAGACTGGCTCAGATGGATCTCTGGCTGCACTGAATCCAATGTTCAAGGACGCTCTCAACAGAAAGCATCTTGTTCCTGCTAATTTTGCCCACTAAATTGAAGGCCAAATCCTATTTCACTGGAAAGAGAGAGTTATTACCAGAAAGAGCTGTAGGAATGCAGATCAGAAACGTATTAAATCCCAAACTGACTTAACAGCAACTAGAGAATTGGACACAAGAAAAGAATTATCTTTGGTCTGCCCTAGCTTTGAAGCCTTAAGAGTTTCTAGGCAAATCTACAGCAGTAATAGATGGCGGGGTTGTTTAACTGTCTGCTCAGGAAGGTATTAAATCATATTAAATCACAATTCTTACTAGTTAGATCTGTAAGACAGAATAAAATTTTAGACTTACCTGGCAATACAGATATGCCAAAGAAGTCAAGAGAAATACTGAATACACTGAGATTGCTCTCCCTTTCCACAGAGAACAAAAGGAAGGTCAATATCCATGTAACTTCATCCACTTGCTGGCTAACATTACCACATTCAGTTTTAGGGTGAACGCAAGGCAGTCAGTTGCAATCATCTACTCCTCACTGAAATTAAAAATTAATTATATTTCAGAAAAAACTCTCTGGAAGTGCTGAATTCATTTTGATAAATGATAAGGTATAACTTCAACTAAATGAAAGGATGTTTGACTAACAGAACACAGTATAAATAAAACTACAAAGAAACAGCTTTCAGTACATCAGTGATTTTAAGGTTATGTCTGACACTAAGCTGATGCTAGAATTTCTGTTTAAGAGAAATATTTACCTACCATAATCAACACACTTTCAACAAAATGGCCCTATTGATGGTGAACTGAACTTTCCCTCAGTCTTCTCATTATAAACTCCTGATATTTTTGCCATGCTTGTTTCTTTCTCACAAAATCAGGGAATTGTACCATACTGATGTTGCCTAATGCACATGTAGCTTCTGAGGCAAATTAGAAATCAGTTCTCTAGCCTTTCTACTTTATACAACCTTTCAAATACAAGATGCCCTCTTTTGGTTAGAATTGGACTTTTAAGATACCAGATCAATCTGTAATTTTATTTTTACACAACATAGCAAGTTATGTTCAGATAGTAATCTCCTTTCTCAATTGCTGTTGAAAAATGTTTTCAAAGTAAAATTTGTGGATTCACACACTGAATCCACAAACAACTATAATTTCTAGGTGGATTGCTAAGCTATAACTGGCATGGACTTCACCTATGATCAATTAAATCATAGCATGCAGATTATATAAATGTATTGTAGCTCTTTCAGCTAAAACCAAATCCTTTAGTTTGTACATGATCACCATCAATGTCATAAAACATTGTTTGAGCAGGTTTTCATTTTCTACTTGTCTGTGTTAAAACTCAAGTGATGCTTTCATGGCTATCAAGGCTTCCAGAAGACAAGAAATACCAATGTATTCCCTAAAACACTCAGAGAAAGCTGAATTTTTCAATGAAATTTCCCAAGACCATCTAGGTGTCATTAGGCAACCAACAAACCTACACATCAGGTTAGTATTTGCAGCTGACAGATTAACAAAAAACAAGGACAAAAAGAACAAAAGAAATGAATCTTCACATGGCCTTTCCCACGTGGATGAATTTATTAACTCTTTGAAAAGTGCCATGAAAAAAAGTGACAGCATTATGTTTATATCTGCAGGTATGAGTGTTCATAGCCAAAATAGAAGGGTCTCATAGGCACCATGCAGTAATGTGCACTGCACAGTTCAAAAAAAACCAAAAAAACCACCACCACAACAACAACAAAAACAACAACAAACAAACAAACAAACAAACAAACAAACAAACAAAAAACAAACCAAAAAAACAACAAAAAAAACCCACCACCCTGCAATTTTAAGAAATATGAGACCAAGCAAATTGAACATCTTGAGAAAGAGAATCCATATAACCAAAATTTTTGCAAGGGTTATACCACTGGAACACCATTTTCAAACAGAAAAAGAGAGAAATACGTCAGCCCTGAGCAGTACATGAGGGTGGTACATATTAAAGCAGCAAAACTCCATGAGCATGGAAGTTTTTCAGCTTATACATGGTAGTTTTGTACATAAAATACAACAATTTGAGATCATGGGAACAAATATCAGAGAGTTGTTTGTCACAGATATGAAGATATAAAAATAAAAATTAATTTCTTTAATGTGAAAAACCATGTCATTCAGTCTTTGGAGTAAGACTGCAGGTATTGTAGCTCCTGAAAACATTTCTAATCCAGTGTGTAGGGAATTGGTTGGGAAAGTTCACACTTGCTTTTGTTCTAATGTACATAAATAAAGATCTCATTCCTTCTACAAATGTTATATGAAAATCATGTAAAATATTATACCTTCTCTCTTTGGCAGCAATGCTGAAAAATCCAAGACAAATAGGAAGTTTTACCTAGTCTCGTGCTCTTGTTGCAGGAAAATGTGCTGTGTAAGAGTATTGGTGGTCAGTGTATTGCAAAATAACTCTGGCCACCATATTGCCTTCTTTTTTTGACTGTTCTATGGACAGATCATCTTTAATTTCTAAACTTTCTCATAAAATTTGTTTTGTGGTGTGTTAGCAAAAAATAAGAAGTGGAACTTTAAAACAATTTTATCTGAATCTTTGCAGCCTAATCTGGTAACGACATAGAAAAACGAAGCATTAACCTCTTTATCAGAATTTATGTTTACTAGATTCTTAGATTATGTTTTATATTTTTAGATTTTTATAAATTTACTAAGATTTAAGTTTACTATGTTTACTAGATAGGATGCACAGTTTACAGTTAGTGACTCACACCCTAGTCAACCCTGATGATCTTGCAACTGTATTCCTTTGGAAATATCCAGATTTTTTTTGAGAAAATAACTACTCACCATGCTTTATTTTTGACCAAAGTACATTACATTCTGCTGTTTATTCTCTCAAATTTGAGATACTCTGAAAAACAACATATCATCTCTTACTTGAATTTTGATCAGTCACAAAGTACTTAGTACTAGCCTAAGCACAAAGGAAAATTTATAAGCACCTGATATATAGAGGCTTCATAAATAATGAATGATACAACACCATAGAATAGAAACAATCATACTATTTTTAACATAGGAATTAATGAATTCTGATGCTTAACCAGCTCTAGTAAAAGGGGTACTGCTACTAGCACAAACAGTTCTTCAGTAAGCCTTTATGGCTATTACTAAATGTATGTTAATTTCATTGGGCTCTAAATGCTCACAGTTTTGAACATCACTAAATTTGGAAAAGTTTAGATTGGGCTGTGGATTATTTTGCTGTGGACCATTTCTACCATTTTCAGTATGGTAGGACTTTTAATAATATGACAAATAACATAGAATGAAGGACACCAGTCTCTTTTCTAGCTAGCCTCCCGTGTCCATTGGGTTGAGTTCCAGACAGTTGAGTTACAGACAATTGGGATGTTGGCCAGTGAGTGCCCTGCAGCCACATTTCCAATTTTTTATGGTTATTGCAGTGGAAAATTGTTCATGGGAAGTAGGTTTGGTGATTAGCTGACAGTCATATTTTTTTAAAAAAGTGTACAAACATTCTACTTGTGGCATGGAAGCTGAACTGGCAGGGATGGCAGCCCTACTCCTCCTGCAGCCCACTGTCATTTACAACAGGATATTTTGCTGCCCACTCTTTCTTTAAACCATCTACTGCTCTCCAAAAGGAAGAGTTGTTGTCAACCACAATATCAGTGGATCTCGAACTCAAACAATTGGAATAGTCTTCTCTATGCAGTCTTGTGAAGTTCCCATTTTGTATCAATGATCTAATCCAAGTTCCTTTTTCAGATGAACTTTGCTTTCAGGATAATCAAGTCAAACCATTCTTTGGAAATGCCAAAATTGTTCTTTTTAGGAAAGTGAAATGGAATTTTTTCTTTAGACATAATTATGGTATCAATGATTAGAGATATTTTTAAAGAGATGTGTAAGATCAAAGACTACACAAAAAAACCAAAACTGAAACAAGCTGACAAAAATCACTCTATCCCATCCTTTCCCTCAAATTCCAGAAAGGATTGCATAAAATCACACCGGCAATACCTTGTAATGTACTTAATCTAAGACTGTGGAAAATTAACTCATGAAGAGACACACACATCTCTGTAAACAATATAAACTAATCATGAAGATATTTGTTAGTCCTAAGTAATATCAGAGAAATGGTATAAATGAAGACATAAAACGAAGGAATTCAGTATAAATAGTACCTGAAATGGCAAGAACAAAACTGTGGAAGGAAAGGAACATCTACTAAAATGCCTATATCAGATTTATTCTTCTTTGAATTGAGTATGCATATGTGTAAGTATTTTGTGTTCACTTCCTTGAAAGACTTGGATTTGAGCACACACAAATCATACAGAGATAGCCCAGAATCAGCCCGTCAGTCAAATATGAGGGTCACAGTACAAACGAGCTTCAGACTGCCTTCCACTATGGCACCTAACAGGAACAATTGTTAATATGGAAAATACTTTTCTCTTCTGCAGACTGGAAGGAAAGGTAAGGGGGTTGCTCAAAACATTGACTGACTAGCAGTCTTGTGGTTAAAAGGGCAAAATTTGACACTCAAAATCAAAGACCGAACTCTCAGAAACTTCCTGCAGAGTTGAAAAATATGCTAGTAAATACAAAAATAAAAATAGAAGCTAATAACATTTAAAACTTCAGTACACCTTCCAACAGTAGGGACTCTGGAACATAAAGTAATCAAAAAAAAAAAAAAAAAATCCAAGACAAGGTTGTGTTTCATGGCTATAGTCTTTTTTAAAATACACAAATCAAGGGTAAAAATAAATGAATATACCGATAGTGTTATAAATCTCATGTCCTAATCAAGTTCAGCTGCTTTCCTGAAACATCTTGAAAATTCCTTAGCTGTACAGAATGATGAGATTGTTTCAGCATTTAAGTTTTAGACACAATTTAAACTTTAAGTACCACATCTTTACTCTGTATGTGATAAAGGACAGGGGAACGTGCACTCATCCACTTCTCTGGCACACTTACCCCCAAGACAGCTGAATGCTGCTGTGTTCAAACACATCTCCATACACAGCTGGAAAAAAAGCTTGTGGTACTTCCTCAGGTAACTCACTGTTGTTATCTG
>VWYO01024765.1:66353-76702 GCA_013400275.1 Rhadina sibilatrix
TATATATATATATATGTAATTTTAATATTTCACCAGTAAACCTTACTCTTCTACAGCTATTAAGGAACAAAAAAACCCCATCTGTTCTCAGCTACAAATCTCAAGTCACCAGTAAATCCCACCCAGAAGATATTACGTGCATATTACTACAAAAGTCATAGTCATATGCATAAAAACATTGTGTCCTGAAGAGCAGCCTCCACCTTAAACTTTTCTAAAATAGGGCAGTGTGCCAAAATACAGGCCATGCCCTTATACATGTATGTATTCAAGACAGTAAATCCTATATGGAAGGATTCATCTTCAGACACCATGAAATACTATAAGAAGGCAAACTTAGCTGCTAGTATAAAAGGCTGTGCTTCACTCCAGCATTCCAGTGCTGTTTGATATTAAATTATTTTAATACTGTCTTTTGATGTAACACAAGCTACAATAATACCTATATTTTACTTCCATGTTGAGGACACTTAGTTTCTCTTTTTAGTTTGTTCCCTAAATGAATTTTAATGGCATTTATCCATAACTTCTGAAGGTTGAATGGAAATGGCTTCAGTTTCTTTACATTATTACATTCTAAAAACTAAGTACAAGGAAAAAAAAAATCAGGTATTCATATTTGAGGTAGTTCCTCAAATCATATTTCTTCAAGAAAAAAGGAACAAAATAATTTTTGTCTGGTGGGAAGAAAAAAAACCAGATAATATATTACAAAGCCTTGTTTATTGAATTATCTTTTTGTCACACGGCAAACTACATCTGAATCATTTTTATCTCAATCACTGATTAACTTGGGGAGTGCATTGGAAAAATGGTTCTCCCTATGATACTTGCCTTGTGTGAAATTTTAAAGTGGGTTAAGTTTAAAGTTATAAAGTGTTATTACTATGGATCTAGGATGACTGGTAATCAACTTAATTGAGAGCAAAGAAGATTGAGGCTAGATACTATAAAAAGCTCTATAACTGTAGGGGTAATTAATGCCACAAAAAGTTATCTAACTCAGCTGTGTAAAAACACACATTTAATGTTTTCAGAAGCAGATTAGGCAAGAACCTGCACATGCATATCTAATCCTATCTCAGAGCACAGATGCAAGCTATATGACCTCTTGAAGTTCTCTTCTGTCTTATATTTCTAGGTCTTACAGTCACTGAAAACCAAAAACACTCATAGGCCAACAGAGGATTGTTGTTTGCAATACCTTCTCACTTGTTTTCCCTTGGATCTGTTTCTACACAGCAGGGGATGAATTAAAATGTTTCCCTTTCCTGCACTCTACTTTCTAGAAATTGTGACTGAAATTCAGAAAAACTACATGGGTCCTGCCCTGCTGAAAAAACTTGATCTCTTCTAATTCTGGCAGTGATATTAGTGCATGACTGCTAAATTACCAGAAGATTGCAGAAATATATTCTAGCGTCTATGATCTGGATACATCTGTGTCACATTTTAAATTACATTTATCTTCAGCTATGGCAATTAGATTTGTATCTGGTTGACTACTTCTGAAGATGTTTCCAATGTAGCAGTCATAGAAGTCTGCAATATTGGAATGGGCTGTCTCTGGAAACTATTTATCCTAGAAACATTATTCATAGTTGAGAATATATCTTCTGTGTTCCATATGAAAAAATAAAGAGCTACACAATAACTGAAAGAGACTGCAAATACAGTCTTTAGCCAGAATAAATATGTTTCAAAATGCTACAAATGTAATATTTTAAACTCATAAACCCACTGTATTTTGATAAATGAGAGAGTGGTGAAGCTGCTTCTTTCATCCCCTATCCATTTACTTGGTGCTGTGCATTTGTGAAGGATCCCTATAGATTTTGAAAGCACTAAGAGGAATAAAAGTGGCAGCATTCAAAATTTTCAGAGAAATACAAGGTAACAGGTACTTAGTTAACAAATTCAAGGTATCTGAAGCTTGTTGGAACTCATGCATATGCAATAACTCAACTAATTTCATGTGGCCTGGCCATCAATTTAGCATTAGCATAGTATTTGTGACCTGTCCCTGTGAACTTCCCCATGATGGTGCTATGTGACAGATGTGTCTCTACTTCTAATCAAAGCAGAATGACAGCTAAAAGCACATGCTCCTGCAACATGGAGATTACAGGGTGGCATCCATTCATTGTTCAGTGTATTGAAAATAATTTATTAAATATTAATGAAATGGCAGTAGGTGCCTGAATTTATTTTTCCTTTTTCATATTCAAGGTTGCTAGAAGTTAAATCCACAAAAGGGTACAGTCTCAAATACAGGAGTATTTAGCTTCTAGGGCTTTCACATCCATTCCAAAACACACTGTGCATTTTGATGCCTACAGTTCCTTAACAACGTGTAGGTAGTGCTATACACCCATGAAGAGAGTTCTGCCAATAGCCACTAGGGACTGCTATCAGGAGGGTTTGTCCTTAATAGTGTTTCCATTGATGGATTGTGCCTTAAACTGAAGGACAAGGGAGAAGTTCCTCTGATCAAAAGGCATAATTCTCTACCTTTTAAATTTTTTTTATATTTTGNTGTTTCATGGCTATAGTCTTTTTTAAAATACACAAATCAAGGGTAAAAATAAATGAATATACCGATAGTGTTATAAATCTCATGTCCTAATCAAGTTCAGCTGCTTTCCTGAAACATCTTGAAAATTCCTTAGCTGTACAGAATGATGAGATTGTTTCAGCATTTAAGTTTTAGACACAATTTAAACTTTAAGTACCACATCTTTACTCTGTATGTGATAAAGGACAGGGGAACGTGCACTCATCCACTTCTCTGGCACACTTACCCCCAAGACAGCTGAATGCTGCTGTGTTCAAACACATCTCCATACACAGCTGGAAAAAAAGCTTGTGGTACTTCCTCAGGTAACTCACTGTTGTTATCTGTGCTAAAGCAGAGGTGCAGCCTGACACAACCTCTGCTGTGCACGTACCCTGGTGGGGCAGGGACAGACCAGCTGCAGGGAGGACCAGGCTGACAAACCAAGTCAGTCTCCTACTTTTGTCTAGAGCTACTGTCACACCACATGTGTTTTGAAAATGTTATTCTACTTTGACCAAGACTTTCTATGTCCAAACCTTGCTATGCAGATTAGAAGCAAAATATTAATGGGGTAGATGCGAGTAGCATCTTCTCCAGCTTCTGCACAGCCCTGCACAATCTCTGCTGACTAAGCTAAGCTGGCTCCAGCTTCCAGTGTCTGTGGAGGCTGGGTTCCTTGTGCCATGGGCCAAGGTGCCATCTCTGATGGGCAGTTTTACAGCAGAGAACTCTGCCCCATAAATTCTTGCTAAAAGTGAAGCAAAATTTCATTGAGGTCACCACTTAGCTATTTCTTCAGCTTCATAAGGTAAGTCAGCACTGATCTTAGGGCATGTTAAGTGAAATTACTTGGATGGAAAAGTTTTGAACTTGTATAATTTTTTTCCTGAGACATGGAGCAAACCTACCAGTCTGAGAAACATCACCTTACATCCAGAGCTAAAATTGTTCTCTCTTTTGAGAACCATACAGATGATATTAAGAACTGTTTGTGTGGGGTTTTTAAAAGCAATTACTTTATCTTACAGTGCAGAATTTATCATTGCAAGACAATACAGAGGAAAGCTTAAAGTTACAGAAAAGATTTCCTCCCATCAAGAGGTTTGATCCTTAACCTTTTATTTTTTTCTTTTACTTTTCTGTAATAAAGAGAGAACTTTAATCAAACAAAAGAAAATGGAGAAGCCACCTTGAAAAAAGTCTTCATAGGACAATATCTCTTTCCTTCTGCTACCAGTTTCTCCTTGTGGGAAGAAAGTGTTAAACTGTGTATTTAATTTTTGGAGGAAATTAATGTAAAGAAAGCAGTGTGAATTTCTATACAACCTTCAGAATTTTTAGATAGATGATATCAAATTTTACCTAGAGAGCAAACTAAAAAGGAAAATTGTATTCCATTAACATGGAAGCAGAATATAGATATTAATGTAACCCATGTTAGCCTTCAGCTCACTATTAAAATATTGGAACATTAAACAGCATTGGAGTAGGCTGCATCACTGCAATGAAACCTATAAGTTTACCCTGTTAACAAGGCATCAAGGATCACTGTATTATTTATATTTTACTGTCAAGTTTTATCCTAAACCCAGTATGTCTCAGTTTGTTTTGTGAAAAATTGGAGAGAAATATTGCTTTCCTATTTTAAATAGAATTATCTAATAAAATATACTTTACATGCTATTATATTTTTATGATGAGACAGAGAAACAAATAATTAGCAGTTTGGTGCAGGAACTACTTCAGTCTTTTTCAGGATGGATGTATGTCTTGGGCTATAGAAGACTAATAGCTTTCAGACAGAGAGCAAGGGGGAAAAATTAACTTAAGCTTTGGTTGTAGGGGTTTTTTGCTTGTTTTGTTTGNCTTTTATAACCCAAGGAGTATTTCTCAGAGACAGCTATAGGTAGATAGAGGTGAAGCTACCCCTCTGATCTTTTTCCTTTGCTAATTTCACCTGTCTTTCCCATGGAAGCCTCACTGCTATAAAAGAGATTTAGTTATTTTGTTCTTTCTTCAACTGGAATGGTTTCAGAATCTTTTCTGTAGAAATCCTGGCCAGCCCAGGCTGCCAGTGTTCTTTCTCTGAAAGATAAGCTTTAAATGTGTGATGAGTATCACCTTAGAGTGGTGGAGTTGTCACTGGAAAGAGCTGGAAGGAGACTGGGACTCAAGTCTTGCTGCTGGGAGATTTCTGTCAACTGCCTGACATATACTTTTCCTGTGTTCTATTTTCCTCCCCCCTGCAATGGGAGATGAACACAGCCCTGTGATGGATCAACTACAGCATATCATGGCACTGAACAACCTAAGGGAAGACAAGCCTCAACAAGTAGGTTGTTATGAATTCTAGCCAGCTGTCAATATATATCATGATCACAAATCAATTAGACTTGGACAGTGCTTCAAGTTAATAGCCAACAACCCATCGTGAGCAATTTTTTTTTGCTTCAAAAGATTGGCATACCATACACAACAATTTCAAATTAAATAGGTCACAGCCAGACAATCTGGTACATGGTATGATCAATGTTAGCACAGATCTTGTAACCACCAAGTGTTCCCTCCTGGAGCTGCTACGCACGCCAAAGCAGTAAGTGCCTAACACTTACTGTTGAGAGGGAGATATTAATGTCCCTGATTTAATCAGTCATTGCTTTCTTCATCAAATGCCTCAACTCTGCTAGTCATTCCAGTTAACTTTGTTTTAGTTGTTTTTAGTTTTTGGCTTCTCAAAAAAAAGTCTTCATAATGCAAATCTCTTCAGCATTGTATGAAGTATGGGTCTTTGCACCTGCAGAGGATTTGCAGAGTAGAAAAATAAAAAATGACCCTTGTGTCTGGATCATTGCCTGGCATTAGGAAGAAAACTTGTTCTGTTCTCTATTCCAAGTGTAGAAAAAAACTGCACTGCTCCAGTTTTTGTCATAGAATGGTTTGGTCTGGAGGAGACCATAAAAAACATCTGCTTTCCAACCCCTGCACTATGGGCAGAGTAACCTTCCACTAGATCAGGTTGTTCAAAGCCCCATCCAACCTGTCTTTAAACACTGCCAGGGATGGGGCATACACAGCTTCTCTGGGTAGCCTGTGCCAGTGCTTCACCATCTTCACAGTGAAGAACTTTTTCTTGGTATCTGATGTAAACCTCCTCTATTTCTGTTTTAAGCCATTGCCTATTTTTCTATAAATTTAGCTGTATTTCTATCTATATAATATAAAAATGTGAAAATACTAAAAATAACTATACATGCAATAAGTGGCGAAGCTGTGATATGTGCCATATAAGTCTCCTAAGCCCAGCCATGACAGAAATAATTTTAACATATCCCTTTTTAAGATCTATCTTTCCTTCTCTCTCTATTCCTATTTTTCTTTTTTGTGTGTGTGTTTATGTATATGTGTGTGTGTGTTAAGAAAGGTAAAAGGCTATTCTAACTTAAACCAAAACCACTTAGTAAATCCTAATTGTTTTACAGTGCAGTCTTCAGAATTGTTAGGGATTATTGCAAGGACATTTTTAAAAGCTTTTTCAAAAAAAGGAGAAAAATTAACAATTAGGGTCAGGAAATGAAGAAAAATATTCCTGGTGAATTGTGTCAAAATCAGAGCATTAAAATTGCACTTAGACTTTATTTCTCTTTTCATGTATGGCCCCAGAAATGTCTATGGATAAGTTCTGCAGGAGTACTAAGCTCCCAAGCAGCAGAGGATGTACTAGGGTCTCAAACAACTGCTGAGAAAAACATGTCCGGTTCCTCTCAAAGAGAAATATTCCACGGCACTAGAATGGGATGGAAAGCTTCCAGATAATCTTCAAAGAAGAGCAGATAATAAATTTGTGAAATAGAAAGCATTTCAAAGTTCAGTGTAACACCTTACTGGATCAGTCTTAAAAATATGAGCTAGCAAAAGGTTTGACTTAGGAACCACAGAAAAGACTGGCAGCATCTCTCTGCTTTCAGCAGATGGAGGAAAGAGGAGCAGTGTTTATCTGCGATTTTTGTGCCTGAGTCTGAGTTTTATCAGGGCAATATCCATTGCTAGGTTGATCCTACATAATCATCATTGTCATGGTGAGCTTCCATTAGTTCATAAGGCACAGGTGAACCTAAAATCAATGAAGGTATCAATGAGACTGATTCAAAGGAAGAAGAAAGTGGAAAAAAAAAAAACCCCAAAACTGAACTGAAAATTAGAAAGATAGTAGAATTACCCTGTGAGGAAAAGTTAAAAAATTAACACAACTGCCTTGCATAATGATTAGCTAGCAAGACTGTAATACCCATGCACAAATATTTGAAAATTATTACATGCATAGGAAAAGTTGAGATTTGGGAGAATAGAGGAAATAAATAGAATTTATCAGATAAATACAAAGAATATGAGCAGGATATTAGCTTTTTTCATTAAATCTCAGTTCATTTACTATGATTTTGTCAGTATCATGGACAAATCCAATAGAGGACAGATGAAAGGATGGTTACAGATCTTGGGAGTGAAGTTTGTAAAATCCACAAGTGGATTGAAATTGTGGAATAAATAATCCATATTGGGACTGTTGGGGGGAGAAGAGAGACCTCACTTTATAGTCTCTCCAATCTCATCCCCTACAAAACTACATTTTTTGCCAGACTTATGTGAACAGCTGGTTATTCTGCTTCCTACAAACAGCAGTCGAGAAAGTGTTTTGGGTTAAACTGAAAACTTCAATATTTTGTAAGTATTTATTTTTTAAACTCCTGTTTCAAAATTTTTAAAAAATGTGAATTGTAAAAAGATTTCCTTTTCAACTGAGTTGACACCATTTTTTTTTTTAAAGATTGAAATGAAGGGAAGGGTTTTTCTAGGCTTCCTTCCCTTGATGGCATACCTTGCAAAAATAAAAAGGAGTTCATGTTTCTGTGAGCTTGAATCTGTATTCTTCAGTAAAGGTTGTTTCATCAAAAAAATGTGAGGACTGATACCTTGCACTGAGCTTCCTCTCTATTACTATAAGGCAGTTTTCTGTCTGCTCCTGCAGATCTTGCTGCTTACTTACAGCTCTAGCCTCCCATTCCACAAAACCCGTGGGCTTTTTATACACATTGCTCTTCATGCAAGACACACCACGAGGTGGTGGCTGTTTCATTGCCAAGGAAAGACCCATGTGCAAAATATTCTGGCAAAATAGAAAGCAAGAAATGACCTAGATTTTTCTATCTCTAATTTCTGTCACTTCCAACAAGAAGGTGAAAGCAAATTGTAAGGAATTCGTGGTGATCAAAGAATCTAATAGCAAAAGGAAGCATAATTTCCTAAAATGCAGCATATATGATGATTCCCCCAGTAAGGCAAGATCAAATGAATATAGCCAAATTAACAGGAAGAGATCAGAACAATGTTGAATTGCACTTAAGCAAATGTTGTTTCTACAGAAATGTGATATAATTTCTCAACAAAACACATGAAGTTAAAGTCTCCAAGTTTTATATATTACAATGACTTTAATTTCTTAAACAGCAAAACTGTTTCCCTGTTAAGGTTTTCTTCTTTTCTTGATGTATAATAAGGGAGTTTTGAAGCAACATTGAATTAAAGAAGTACTGCAAATATTTCATTATATTTAATTAGCATAGCTGATGATCATCCATTTTGAAAACAAGCACATTCATCTCGTAGCACTGACCTTGTGTCTTACTCAGGAAATTGACTCATACAGGACATTAGTGGAAAATAAACTGTTGTTTATGACTGAATAGATCATATGAACCAAGAGCAATGGTAGAATACGCATTAGTGTAATTAGGACGTTTGTACCAACGTTATTTGTAGCAGGACATTTGTTCAGGACAGAAGATGTTAGCCCTTCAGTGACACACATTTAACAGCAGAAGCAGAAATAATATTTGCTTAAAGATTCTTTAAGTGATTATTTAATAAATATAGATAATGTAAATTTCAAACAACAGAACTGGATCTCTAAACAAAAACTCAGTGACTGAGCAGCTGTTACTTAAACATTTTACGTGTAATACTTGAGAATAGCTAAAACTAATTTTTTTTTCAGATTTCAAAATGTTAAAAGCATTAAAACATGAAGAGGGAATGAGTAAAATAAATGAATCAGTCCTTCTTACTCTTAATTGTTATATAGACCATAATTTCTATAGTCTTCATTTAACAATGCTATAATGTTATACTTGATGAGAAGAATTAGGCTATTGAAAAGTGAGAATAAAAAGACATACATGGCAACTCAAGTTTCAATGAAAAATTAAACGCATTTAAAAAGAACAATCATCTTTCTTCCCCTGTAATACCTCGCTCCTAGTGAAAAGGCAGAAATACATCAGTGATCATTCAGAACAACACTTGATTCAAAGATATGTCTCTTCTCTGCATGTACCATAGAAGTAGGAATTAGAAGGAGAGGGGAGAAAGGACTAATGAAAATTTGGTGTTAATTAAGGGATTCTCAGAGGAACATGTCCCCAAGCCAAAGAAATTTTAGGCCAACTCTGTGGTTGTAGAAACTCAATATAGATCCATAGAAGTCAGAAACACAATATTAATTGATACCAGTTGACTAGTTGCCTTATGAAGTTAAAGAAAATATCAGTAGCAATCATAGCCATAAAATCTCTGAGTCTAAAATAAGCCTTACAGTAGTAGATGTGTGAGGGTAAATTTCAAGTTGGAGCAATTATCCCAGAAGTGAGTCCTAGAGAGAACATCTGCACCTAGCTCTCTCAGTGTTGAGGACTGAAATGAACAGAGCAGGGAACAAGAGCACGTACCTCATCACCATTCATCCCCAGACAAAAGTTAACATCAGTAGGGAGGAATTTCCTGTCTTTCAGATTGTCACTATGACAGCAGGGAAGGGTTCAGTAAAGTGGATGAGGAAGATGGGATGAAGGAATTGCCACACTCATGAGAATGCCAGATAAAGTCATCTGACTGCACAAAAAGGAAAAGCAAATAAAAAAAATTAAAAACCACACAAACAACAACAACAAAACAAAAACAAAACAAAGCAAACAAAAACAAAATTTAAAAAAAAACAACTTTATGAGAATGTTTACTTGAGAAAATAACTTGTACTGATCCTTCTAAGTGAAGTGGATAGAAGGCAATGAAGGATGCAAATGAGAATAAAATGCATCAGGAAAGAAGAACATTTTATACATTCTAGCTTATTTCAGTTTTCCATCAAAAATAATTTAAGGTCTGCAAAACTCAGAGCAGCACAGTTTCTTTCAGAGGTCTGAGGGTATTAAGGGTACTTTTTTATGGAATAAGAAACTGTCACTCATTTCTCCATATGAGTTAAATAGCATAAGGCAATGAATGATAACACTTTTAGGTATAATGTATAGTGAAAACCTTTCAGGTATAAGGCTAGGAATTTTGGATTTTATCCTTCACAACATTCAGCTTTAAGATGGCAGGAGTGACCTTTTTTTCTGCATATAAGATATACCAGTAATGAAATTGACATCACAGTTGTTGATGCCTTGGAGAGACTACCTAGGACAGAGGCTAGACAAGATAAAGAGAATAAAAACAGGTATTTGTTAAGGGCCTTCCATAAGTACACCTTGGGCAGTCAGAAGCCTCCAAGGGTGTCTACACCCAAGGCGGGTGATGGTCATGAGTTTCATAACCCCATTTACATATTGGGGGTTAATCCTCCTATTACATCTTTGGTAATGAAGTATATACCCCCAGTTTGCTCCCCCCTAACTCACCTTTGATTATGCTTTTCAGAACCTGAGGCAGTAAAATGTCCTTGGATTTCAGGCCTAGA